>JANRGW010047479.1:0-49175 GCA_024733675.1 Psilopsiagon aymara
CCCATGGCAGGGGGGTTGGAACTAGATGATCTTAAGGTCCTTTCCAATCCTAACTATTCTATGATTCTATGATTCTAAGCTTGTTGGGTTTTTTTCCACTAGGAAAAAAACAACCAAAACTGACCCAAAAAAACAAGCACACCAGTACTAAAGGTTGCAGAGGTGGTTATCTCTAGAAAGTCTACTCTTCACGCAGTTAATCAAGACCATCATACTTGCTTTCCTCCAACCTTTACTAAAGCCATCCACAGTCTTCGACACCCGGGCGTTATGAAGTGGAAATGCCAGTGCAGGAAAGTACTCCGATACAAGTAAGTCTTGATGGCAGACTTAATCCCAAGTTTGGCAGAAACTCAGTTGTGCTCCTTTTTATTCCTGAGATAAGTGTAGAGGGCATCCAGCCCTCCCTCTATGATCTCCGGCAGAGGCCGGCACAAAGGGTTGTGAGTGATGTGGAGACCTTTATCCATTGGGTTCCATGCGATGCGTGGCAGCTGGTGCAGCAGGTAGAGGTCATCTGGGACAGTCTGTATAGCATTGTAATCAACATTTAGTAATTCCAGAGTGGTGACGAAGCAGAGAGACCGTGGCAGAATGCGTATGTTGTTATTCTCTACGATAAAGATTTGCAGATTGACCAGATACTGGACACTGTCTGCAATGTTTTCAAGCCTGTTAGACCCTAGGTGCAAAAAGTCTAAATTCCTCAGTGCAAAAACACAGAGGGGAATTTGCACAAACCTGTTGTTACTGAGGTTCAGTTTCCTCAGATTTGTCAGGTCACTGAAACTCAAAGGCAGTTGAGAGATGCAGTTGTGTGAGAGGCTCAAAACCTCCAGCTTCCTGCACAAGCTGAGCTCTGCTGGCACTTCTGTCAGGCAATTCATATTGATGAACAAGACCTTCAGGTTCCTCAGCAGCCCAATCTCTTTAGGCAGATACTTGAGGCAGTTGTCACCCAAGTTCAGCACTACTAGCCTGTCCAGTTTTCCCAGTGAAGGAGGAATCACCACCAGCTGGTTGTGTGAAAGGTTCAGTTTCTGCACCTCAGGCAGTCCCCACAAGAAGTCAGGTGTGTTGGTCATCCCTTTCATTATAAGGCTCAAGCTGACATAACGCAATCCCTGTTTCAGCAGTGACTTAGGCTCTTTCCCTGAGAGAAGAGCATCTTCCCATGCAGGCAACTTTGGACCTCTCCTCAGAAAACACATGCTCCTTTGCCTCTCGTTCTTTGAATGCTCAGTTCCCATAACACCCTGGATCCCTCTTGTGAGATGAAGCGAGGTTTTCTTCCTTTGCAAGTGCTTACATCAAGATGCAAATGCCAACAGAGGATGACAGCTTGCAGGAGGCGGGAAAGTCAAAGCAAGGAGACAAGGAGGAGCCTGTGAAGTGCATCTCAGTCCACTGGGGTAGTTTCCATAGCTGCTGAGGGAAAGTTTCACTTCTGGGGGCTTATGTTGGTCTTGGTGTGCAGACTGTAATGAAATACCTGCTCCTGACTTGTGAGCAAACCTGCTCAATTCAAACTGAATGCCATGAGGCAGCTGTCACTGTCATTTGGCTTGGGCTTTATTGGACAGATATGTATCTTCACTGGAAAAAGGTCACAGGGATGCTGTATATAACTTCACCATGTCAGCTTTCTTGGCTATCTGGTTCATACCATGGCTACAGAACAATTAACAAGAGTGACTTCAAAAAACAAACAAGCAAGCTATAGAAGAAAACAAGCAACCAAAGAAGCCAACATTTCAATTCAGATTTAAAGGACATTTTCCCAATTATTTTTATTTTTGTGTTCTTGATTTCAGTGAAGTAGTTACCAGTCCACCAGAAAACTCTGCACACTGCAAAAATGATGGTAAAGACTTTTCTTGTGAGTCCTTACTTTTTTTTTACTTAAAAAAAAAAACGGGGGGAAGAAAAAGTTAATGCTCGTAAAAAGTACTAACTTTTATATACCCTTTCAGATTTGGATAGGCCTCTTTCTTTTCAGAAAGGGTACCACTCTCGCTGCAGCAATGACATTTTCCAGTGGCATCTGAGCCCCCTTGGATGACTGTTTGCTACCCACATAGCCAAGTGTGAGTAGTCATACCACACAGTTCTGCCCAAATTACCCTGCCCTAAATATCCTGTGCTACTTACACATCTATTAATGAGAATTTGGGGGTCTGCAATCTTTTGTGCCACTTGATGTTCCTTTTGCCCTAAACTTTTCTGTCTTTCTGGGCTATTCTGGGGTACAGGGGAACTAGCAGTCAAATAGCTCAAAATGTAAGTGACATTTAACTCCAGGATAGAGGAATTGATGGGAGAGGAAGGAAGCAGTGAGGTATAATAATACCCAACAACAGCTGAAGCTAGCTCTGCTGATGAAAAGAAATTGTACTGTTACAGGAATCTGCAGTGAATTTAAACTTAAAGGGACCCTAAAAAGAATATGCAAAAACTTCAGGCACCATTTAATCTAGATGAAAATTGCAGCAAATAGTACAGGACTTTCAGCACTTTTCCTCTCCAGTGGATCTGTGGTGATGGAGATGCTTTGGTGCTGCCTGAGAGATCTGGTGATGCCTATACCACTCCCCAACACCTCATTTCAGATGAACACCTCTCCTTAAAACCCTGCACTAATTCAGATGCTAAAAAACCATGTATGAAGCTGCAGCTGGGAGTCAGGGCACTCCAGCAACCTTTTTAGAGTCAATCCCTGCACTCCCTTTGTACTACCAGTCTTTTTGGGCCCCTCATAAAGCTGTGCTTGCTAGAGAAGGAAGGGGAGAGCAGACGTGTCCCTGTGGTTGCGTCTGGCAAGTGGGGTCCTACAACAGGAAAGGAGACAGGACCACAGGAAGAAGCATAAGATGGTGGAAAGCTGAGCAAGGTGACCAGCTAAGATGTACACCTTAACAGGGCTGCATGGCATAAAATGAGCCAGTCCTGAAGCTGATGTATTGCTTTCCCTGGAGTGCCTGGACAAGCCTGAAAAGGGCTGAAGCCCAAACATGCTGCCCCAGAGAGACAGAGATAACCCTGATGCTGTAGGCAGAGTAGTGACTCTGTGGGGAGAGGAAACCCAACAGCAGGCCAAACTCAGCTGGATTTGGCTTTGCGTGACGTAGGGACCTAAGGCTAAAATGTGGCCCTTCAGCCCAAGCAGGTGGAGAAGCAAAAATCAGAGCCCCTCATAAGTCCTGACTCTGGGTTGTCTGCCCAGTTGCCGTTAAAAATGCACCTATTATAAGACAGCCTAAATGGATTTGAACAAGGCATTCTTTTCTGCAGGGAAGAAAAAAGCCTTTTAGAGACTGTTTGCAAATTTAGGCATTTCCCTTTTAGTCACACTGCTGGAACGAGGAACCTGCTGCAGCTCTGTCTGGTGGCCAAACTCATTCCCTGTGCCTAAGGCTCACACGTGTGCCCATGTCCCCACGGTCGCTTCAGAGCTCTTCCTTCTGGAGGCTGCTTTTAGTAACAAATGAAAACAAAACATAAAGGAAACAGTCTCCCTGTAGCCAGTCTCCCCTGTGGCTGGCCAGATACTTTTGGATGAGAATGTCATCCCCATCTCCAAAATGCATTAGAGTTCACTGGCTGGGGACTGGTCCAGCCTCTTAGCACAGAAATCCCCATTTCCTAACAGCGTGACTCAGCCAAAGTGCTCTGTACCCTTCTCTGGTTTTGCATCACACAATGGATTTGAAACTATGCCTGTGATGCAGCCCAGCACAGTCTGGGTCAGGCTGTTGCTGGAAAGCTTCACCTGGGGCTCTCTATCAAACAAAAATGCTTGCTCTGCTTCAGTCTCACAGCATCTCCTGCTATTGCACTGCTGTACCTCCACTGCCTGTCAGACAGCAGCAGCAATGGGGTTTTAAAAAAGAAATTCCACATCTGCAGCTTCCATTGTCCAGGTTCCCTTCCTGCCTCCACGACTGCCGTAACCACTGCGTGAAACAAAAAATATGACCATTTCCTTTTCTTTGTTCTCCAACAGAAAAACAGGCTATTGAGCACGCTTGCAGTTGGGGAGACGGGAAACTCTGAGGTAACCAAATCAAATTCCTTTCTCGACATCGAGATAATAAAACCACAGTGGCCTCATCTGGACATCTCAGGAACTAAATTTCTGAACAAAACTAGTCCCTCACCATTTGGTGTCCTGGGCTGGCTTTGTCCAAACACTTTTCAGTCCCTTTTCTCCAAGTTGCCTGGTGCCCTGCCCTGTGTTGTAAGGATGGATTGGTTCTTTTGGGCTGCTCTTAGTAGCCGGGCAGGTGAAACACTGACCTGTGTCAACACAGCCTGTCAGAAAGCAGAAATTAATTTCATGCATGTAAATTTGGCAGTAAAAAAAAAAAAAACAATAAATAAACCAAAAAGAAAAACCAAATACCAGGCAAATAGGTAAGATGTATGTGACAACTTTGTAGTGGATAATTGTTCCATGGATTAACAAAAAGTGTGCAGGGGGAAAAAATGACCCAAAACTTGCTGAAGAACTCTGTAGTCTAAGTACTGCAATAAGAGAAACTGCGCTATTAGCTATGATAAAAAACCTGGTAAGCTGACAAAAATGACAAGCTATATTTTCTGATGTTCTTTGACAATGCAAATTATTAGATTTTATTTTGAAGGAAGCAGGATTGTCAGCCCTGAAAAAAACTGTAAGATGAGTGCACAAAGACCTGGAATGTTAAAGTCTATTGTCTATGGGCTCTTTTATTTGTGTGTAGGTTTGGAGTCTCTTGAATACACTTGGGAATATTTTTAAGCTTTTCTTTGCAGCCAGGTGGGGGGCTGGACAACTGCATTGTTTTTAAATGAAAGTTGAGATCATCACATAATTACTTTTCCAGAGGATTTGAGTTTTTAAGGAAATACCAGCCAGCTCCTAATGAAACCATAACTGCCTTGACATGCTAAGTTTAAATTTTGTTTTCCTGCAAAACCAAATTCTGACATTGTCTTTTAAAGTGGTGAGCATACAAGACACCTATCAGCATATCAGCATAGGTTTGTAATTGATTTTGAAGCAAATTTCATGTTCTTTATGGAGTCAAAATCCCATATATTTTCTCTGGCTCAGAGTTATTAAAAAATGTATTAGTATTTCTATAACAAGGAACGTTTTCAGTCTCTAAACATAGCCTTTTCTAAAATGTTGTGAAGTTCAACTCATGCTCTCTCAGAAGAAATTTTCCTTTTCATTCATTATCTGGGTATCCTTAATAATCACCTGGTTAAAAAGGATGCAGAAAGTACCTAACCCATCCTTAATAAATACCTGGTTGAAAAAGGATGCAGAAACTATGTAACCTGACTACCTAGCTACTTCCCTGTGACAAGAAGGATGCTTTGACTAAAAAGGTGTAACTTGTTTCAAGTTCAGCAGAAAGCAACAGCCATGCTGGAGAAATATTCACTACAAATACAACTGCAGCTCCTGAACCATCTTCTCTTGTGCTGTTCCTTTCCTCTAAAGTATATAAAGACTTTTAAAAGTATGGGAGCCGCACAGACTGTCAAAGATAGCCTCTGGTCTTGGTGCTAAGGAAGCAATTTTTGTATGTTTTTAACTACTCTGTAGGTTGTTGGCTTGTTGATCTTGCAGCTATTCTGAAATACTATGTCAAATTTCAAAGGCAAATTGAGATTTATGAGATGTGACACAAGACAGGAACAATTCTTAAGGCACTTTCAGATTTCCTGTTAATTTGATTTTAATTATGGTGCTGCTAACAGCCTTTAATGACTATATGTCCCTGGAGCTTTCCTGGAATGCTTTAGTAAGGTCCCACATGGAGCTGCTGGATTGCCTGACCCATGAAGAATTGGACCTGGAGGTGAATGACTGCCTGAGCAGGGACTCATTTAACAAGAGCTTTGGCAATGTTCTTTTCTGCAGACCTCTTGATAGAAGATTAGCTTAAACTATCCATATTCATTTATGGAATAAAAAGAGAGAGATTGAATTTTGTGTGTGTGTGTAGACTAGAAATGACAGGCTTGATCCCTGCTGGTATTCAGTGGCCAGAGCGACTCTCATGTTAGATGTAATTACAGAAAGTTTTATTTTTTTTACACAAACTTGCAAGAGTATTTTGAAATTCCATAAAATGCATAAATGACTGGTTTGTCAGCTCCTACTTCTGCACAATTTGCCTGTGTATGCACAAGACGGATAGGCAGTCCATCTGGCTATACTGACCAGAGGCAGCCCATGATTCTGCACTGCAGCATCACCCATGTCCTCTGCAGCGCTGATTCATCCTGTGCCTACTGGTTCTCCCAGGTACCACCAAACCCCACTTGCTTTAGATGCTTTCCCTCTCCTTTGCAGGGAAAGGACAGTTTAGCACATGGACATGTCTCATGGTTCACCACCATCCTCATGAGTACACTGAGAGCCCTGTCCTGCTTCATTTAGTCATCTGTGCACTGCCTCTGTGTCTCAGCCTTCCCCTCCTCCTAACAGCCAGTGTGGTGACAGATTTGACACCATTTACAATTTTATTTGAGGTCATTATGTGAAGGATACCACTGCAGTGTAGAAAGCATTTGCTGCTCTATTATTAATCACTACATTTATGATCATTCACATCTACGTTCAGAAACACCCATAAAATAGCCTGTACCTGCCTGATAGCAATATGGATGTTTGCTAAATGCTGCTTGTGGTCTGTGTCTTTCTGAATCAAATTGAAAAAAAAGTTGGAACAGATTCTCCAAACTGAAAAGAGTAGGTTTTAGTACAACTGCTGCCACACCACCTCTGCTACAGGTACTCTTTTTCATAGAGCTCTTGAAGGTCATTTTGTTGGAATTTGAAGGCATCATAAGAAAGAAAACAGCATTATTCAAAAGTAGAAAAGAGAGCCTGAATTCTCCTTGCCTAAATCTAATCTGATCTAAAAAGAGGTGTTTCTTGCCTTGCTTCACAGGAGTCAGATCAGCTAAGCGTCCGTCACATGCCTATTCAGTTGGCCTTCACACAAAATGCATTGATACTTTTCTTTCTTGCTTTCTTTCTTTCTCTCTTTCTGTCTGTCTGACTGCCTTTTGGGTGACAATTCCACACAGACTTACTTCAGTACCTGGAACAGGTTCAGTTCAGCTGCCTGTGGAGTACAACCCACAGCTCTCTGAAGCATCCTGTGACCAGGGGCTATGCGTCACTCTGGGATGAGGGAATATCCCCGCCTCTCCTAAAGCTGTTGCTCAAATTAGCAGGGTTTTCTTAAACATCCGTGGGTGCAGAGTCCAAAAATAAGTGTGACTGTACGGTCTGCTGGCAGAACTCCCAGTACCTCCTCCAAAGACTGTGCAAGTATTACATTTAGTGGGTCACTGTAGTTACCCACTTTTCTGGAATCTGAAAATCCATGTTCTGTTCTGGAAACAAAAGGCAGAGGTGACTCTGAGGGTCCTGAGCAGAGAGAAGCATTTCCATGAGGTACTGAGTACAGCACCTGTAGTTTAGCGACAGATGGGATTTAAGCTAGACCATTAATTCTGCATTATCTAGCAAGAATCTTACAGACTCCTCCTGCTCAATCTGCAAATATGCAGATTTTGATAGATTTTTAAAAATAAGTAATTCTTCCCAGGCATTGTTAATGTCAATGTGCATGTGTCCTGGCTCCATGGGGTTCTGCATGCCACAGTAAAGACCAGGTAACTGAATGTTATTTACTGCAAAGTTAATTGCTTCTGCACCTCTTTTGTGTTCTTATTGCTTAAGTGTGTTTCAAAACGCTGTTGTGTCATAAAGTCTTAAGTGACAAAGCCAGAGGGAAATTATAAACTTATTCTAGAAATAAAATCAAACACCAAATTACCATTTTTTTGTGCCTGATTTTGTGTTTAAAATAAAAGCATGCTTCTCCAATTGAAAGCATGAGCCCTTTTTATCTTAGTCTTCATGAAATTTGGCAAATCAGTACTGCAAATCAATGTGACCCAGTGTGAACGGGTTTAAATATTTCCATCCAGAGTCTATTACAATAATGATGCAAAAAAGAACTGAGAAAATAATTGAATCAAGGCTGCTGTGGAGCCTTAATCCCAGATCCATGACTCTTACACAGATTTTACTGATACAAGAAGAAACTCAGCATTTACTTTCGTATGCCTGACAAATGATAAACCAGAATCTAATTAAAACTCCCTGAAACACATACCAGTGTCTCAGTTTGGGATTTTTCAGAGACATTATCAAACAAAAGGGCAGACAGCCCTCTAGATATTTGAAGACTCAGTGCTGACAATTAATAGCTTGACTTTTAAATTTCCAAGCTCTAAGTTAAAGAAAGATATTGATGCTTAGATTCTGGGGCTTGAATGAACAAATCAAACTTTTCAAGCAATCAGTAAAGCAATGTATCTTGCTATTATTGGTATGACAGCAATATGTGAAATCCTATGAAATAATATGAGTCACCATATGGTCAAACAAAGGCTAGTGAGATCTGAGTCAAGTTGCAGTTAAGGGGAGTTAAGGACATCCCTCAGAGCACAGCCTGGTGGACAAAGGTATAGCCCAGTAGGTGAAAAAAGCACATGAAAAGTAACTTGCATTAAAAAAATTATCTTAAAAATAATAAAATAGAGCAAATCAAAGGAAAATAAAATCTTCAAGCTGAAGTACAGGCAAAAGAAAAGAGTACAGGCACAAGAAAAGAGAAGAAAGGCCCACCAATAATCATCCTTTCTCTTATTTTACAACCTCTAATGAGCAACTTCCCAATAGAGAGAATCAAATATGTATCTGTTCTGTACCTGAACATCACAGAAGATTAATTGTGGTCTACAGCCACGGGGTATCAGCAGTTATGGGAGTGTGGGCAGACAGGATACTGTAGTTAATGATTCCACCTGAGGTGGAATGACAGCATACTCTGTAGACGTGGAGGTAAGTTAAAGGTAAGCTCTGATGCACCAGTATGTGGCTAGGTCAGCTAACAACATGGCAAGCTTTTTTGAAAAGGCGGAAAATGATGTGTGCCAAATGGCAATAGTGACATTTAAGAATGAAATTAAAACAGGAGGTTGGACTGGGGTGAGCAGGGCGAGGGGTTGGAGTACTTTATTTTTAATCTTATCTTTCTGGACCAGGGAAGTTAACAAGCAATATCTGCAGAGGATTTGAAACAACAGTGCCAGCCTGGGCTTTTGTCACGAAAATTTACTGCACACAGAGCTCAATAAACTGACAAAAGGCATTCTATGATATGGTTGTCTGCAAGATCCAGAGACTAGACGTGGTGACCCGTATTGTCTCTTCTCATGCTGTGGTCTTCAATCTGACATCTTCTGCAGTCTTCAGCTGCCCTACATGTGCAAAATTCAGAAGCCTCAGTTCACAGGCCACTGCATTCGTACTGTCTTTGGTGCTGATCTGCACGTTTTCTGCCTCAATGCATTTCACTTTTAGTTTATTGGATTTGAACAAATGTAGGCAATTAGAGGAAAATGCAATTATAAGAGTTGCAGCCAGTTGTTTTCCAAGTGATAAGGAATCTTATCTGTAGCCAGGGCTGGGTACAGGCATAAGCTGGGCTGGTGGGCTCAGAGCAACATTCTGGCAGATGCTAGCAGAAGGTTACAGTCTGTTTCCCTCCCTCCTCCATGGAAATCGATTCAACTTTTCCAAGGCTAATGAACTTTGCTAAGCCATTTCATGAGTCCAGGCTGAACATACAATGTGTTACAAATGTCTTAACTGAATCTGTTTGGCATCTAAAGATGAATATACATGCATAATCTTCATCAGATATATTTAACCAGCAGCCTGGAAACCACCAGTGCTCTGGAATAGAGATTTTGGCAGCTTCACTTTAAAAAGCATCTCATGGAATGGAGCAACAAGCAAAATATTTCTTAATATGATGTTTTTACCTACCCCCCAAATGATAGTGTCATGATACTGAGGTAATATTGGGTAATATATGGTGACAAAGGAACAGTGATATTCCCCCACTGATAAGGCAGAGTGAACATTTTTCTGCAGCCACCTGTTCTTGAACTTCTCTAACTGCACTTTTTCATTGTCTCACTCTGGAGCAAACTATGTGCAATGCAGGTGGAAAAGGGCTAAGTGCTCTTGCTTAGGTGGAGACTGATATGAAAATACTGAACATTGTTTGCTACCTGACATAAATACTAATGTAAAAATACATCACCTTCCCCCCAAACCCTCACTTTACATCATAAATGAAGCATGAGCAGACCCTAGAAAGATTGAAGCAGAATGTCTCCTGAATTTATGATTAATAAGCTTGTCAACTTTTATAACAGCATCCTTATGTGGACACAGCTAATGGCCTTAACATTGCTTCCAGAATCAAAATTGAATGGTTGAGCAGACATAGCCTCGGGAAGGCCCACGGTGATAAGGGAACCATCAGAGAAAATAGGTGTATGCATTTTTCAACCTGTCAAGTGAAAAAAACCACAGATGATGATAAGTCAAGGATATGCCCTCTCATATATGAGTTGTACGAATGTATGCGCTAAACAAGACTGTCTCCTAAACAAGAGCGAGAAGGTGAATGTAAGCAGCAGAAAGCTGCATGATTATCCCATAAATTACACTCATCCAAGAGCAATAATTGCTAGCGTTTAAACAGGGAGAGAGTTGTTTTGTGCTGCTTAAAGCTGTTGTAAATTGCTGTAAGAAGCACAGGAAGAAAGAAGCACACAGGTAGATTCACCAAAAAGGAGGGGCAAAAATTTTAGATAGGGCAACACATAGACTTAAGAATGATGTAGAATTTTGTAGGAGGATTTCACCTGCCAGTATTATCAAAGGCTCTAGAAAACATCCCAGGCCCAAGGGACTAAGCCAGGCTATAGGTGCTGAGGATTAGGAAACTGTAAACTGGAGGACAGCCTAATGACCTTCCAATCTGATATAAATTCATCTTCCTCTGAGGCACCAGACAGGTTTCATACAGAAAGACTCAGGTGCCAAACATATTTTTTTCTCTTTCTAATTAGCAAAAAGATGTGTACAAGTGTGGACATAGGAATATACTGGACATGGCATGTTGTCTTTCAATATTAAGAGTTGCTGATATTCTCCTGAATCAGTCTTCTGGGAAGGACAATAATTGGCTGGTTAGAGCTGTTATTTGTGTCAGCCTAAACTCTCCCCCCTAAATCTCATAAACAAATCTTAGCTATTACTATAATGCTTACATGCTTTATTAGTTTTCAAATAAATGCTTTCAATAATAATAAAAAAAGTGCCTTAAAGGTAGAAGTCATAAATTAAGGGGCATTCTCCATTAGCAGTGGTATGCAGCCATAATATGTCCTTGCAGAAGTGGTGTCTGTATAACTTATTGAACTATGCAGGCAATCACAGGAAAAGCACTGGAAGAGGGACTGTCCTTTGAGCTGTCTGTGTGCAGCATATAGCATCTGCTGCAAAAATGAGAACTGATTTTGTAAGAGATTCTGTTGCTATGTAATAAGCACAGCTCTGCACCACTGGTTTGTGAGATCATCAGCTGTGATAGACTAACAGTCTCTCCCTCCCATTTCACAGCCTGGCAAACTTTTTCACACTTTGCTCTTACTAGGAAAGCCTCACCAGTTTGCTCTGTGTTTTTACCACAGGACTGACCAGTGGCATTTGACAGTGCTACGGATGCAGTTTTTCCCCAAGTAGCTTCTGAAGGTGTTTGTACTCTCTGATGCAATCAGGGCTATATTTATTCCAGCACTATGCGTACAGCTTGTAGGAAGTATTATTTTTCACTCTTATGGCTAAAAAAAAAAAGAGAAAGGAAATAGAAATACACAAGACACCACAGCAGTAACCCCCAGGCTCCTCTTGATATGCTCCACATTGAGTCCTTCTCAAGCCACACATGGCCATAATTTCCACTGCACAGCTCAGCTGAAGTGTAAGCTTTGGCAGCACCGTGTTTGCTACAGCAGAGCTCTAGTTCCTCATCTGTGCTGACTTGAAGGCAAGAGTGGGCCCTCATGAAGACATAGCTCCTGAGGCATTTAGGTCATTTGGGGGCTTCTAATATGAGTGCTGACAAATAAGATTTTTTTTAGACATGAAGAATATGTGTGATACAGTGATATAGTGAAAAAAATGTTGCTAAAAAAATAAATATAGCGCTAAGTATTACTATGACCCCTGGTTATATCTCTTTGTAGGTGCCCCCTATTTCATAAAGTATAGTCCTGCAACGTATATGTACAGGACAACAACTAAAAATCCTATGTTCTAGAATTGAATAACATTTTTATGCAATCCATTGCATTTAGATGATCTGAGAACATCTGTTGCCTTGTGAAGTTATTTTGTATTCTGGGCCCTTAAGCAGACAAAAATATTATCTAAACAACAGGCCAAATTTGGAATCAATGTCAGTCAAAGTTGTTTATTTTGGAAGTCACACCTGTTAACTCTCAGCTGGAATGTGACCCTCTGGCTTTGCATCTTAAGCATTCACATGTAACTCAAAGTCAAAAAGGTGGAGCTTTCTTATATACTCTTACAAGCCCATCATTGCATCTCTTCCATACTTCTAACACTGGCAAGAGCTCTGTCTGCTGATTAATACAAAACTATGCCTGAACAGATAATTTCCTTGTATTTAAACTCTCTGTTGACATTTTAGTGGCAAATAAAATCCATTGAATTTGTTCAGTTGTTGTGGCAGTTAAGAAGGAAATGCGTGAGTCTCTGCACCCTAATTGAACACAGATTTGCACACACTCCTGAAGTTATCAAATGTACATGGTATAATTTATTAACTGAAAGCCCATTAGCTCCTGACAAAAGTGAGGAAAAGGAGACACAGTATAAATATTTAAAGTATTAATTCAAAGACTTTTAAGGAATATGCAGATGACACTGGAGTACAGGAACCAGGCTTTGTGTGAGGTGCCCTGTCACAAGATTTGTTTGTGAGATTTCTCCTCTAGAAAAAACTGAGCATCCTAGCAGAGCATCAAGAAGCTACTGAAATACTTCACTGGTATCTAAAGAATGGGTATCTAAATACAGAATCATAGAATGGCTTGGATTGGAAGGGACCTTAAAGGTCATCTAATTTCAAACTCCCCTGCCATGGGCAAGGACAGCTTCCGCTAGACCAGGTTGTTCAAAGCCCCATCTAACCTGCCCTTGCCTAAATACCAAAACATATATACAGTTCAGTAGTTGTGATTTTGCTGATTGCCTCAGATGGTGGTGTGATTAAAATATACCAGTGATGGGTGTTTTAAGGAATACTCCAATTCACCTTGCATTCAGGTTAGAAAAAAAATAAGACTTGAAGCCAGTTATAACACTGTGGTATGTTGTCAGAATATCTTTTATTCAGAGATGTTGAAACTGGGATCTTTAACGTCACTCTGTGGCTTGCAACATTGCCCCACCACTGTCTCTGGCTGTTCCTTTCTCTACCAGTTGGACCTGAAAAGCATGGCCACTTGCCTCTTTTTGAAAAGCTAAAATGCTATGGCATGCACTTACTTTGCTGTTTGCAAAACAAGTGATGCTATTTGGAAACATACTCAGAAATACAACATTCATGTCTCTGTTGAGTGGGTGCGCTCTAGCCAGAGAAAGGCATTCAGGTCCACAAGCAGCATCTGGCCTGCCTTTATATCATATCCTGATTACAGCTGCCTCTTCCTCCTCTGCCTGTGGAGGTGAAGAAGGCAAAGCCTAAGCAGGGAGAAGACAGGCAGCACAGACATGCTTTTCCTGTTGGCACAGTCATGGCTGGGAACCTGGTAGCTGGGAGCAGAGCTGTTGGGTACTTGTTGGGACCTGGTGCCTTTACTTTGGAGGCATTACTCCTGATTTAGCTGTGTAACTCCCAGCTTACATTCCTTGTATCCGTGTGATTCTGGTGGATCCTGCTCTGCCTTTAAAGCAGGTGCATTTCTGCAACTCCAGCACTTCTGCAAGAGGTGTTCAGTTAGTGCAAGGCTACCACTACCCTGTATGCTAATCCCCTCATCTAGTGACCACTTTCTACCTCTGCCCTGTGAAATCTTGTCCATAAAGTAGAAATCTGGGACATCGGCTGTTCAGAGATTAGCGGGAATCAAGATAGGAGAAATATTAGTGGTCCAAAGCCATTTCCTCCCAGTGCCTCAGCCCTGATTCAGAAAGATCACTTTTAGAGATAAAAGGATAATCCAGTCATCGTTTAGTTTCTCTTCCTCTGAGACTCCCAGCCAGGAATGATGCATTGAAAACTGTCAAGATAGCTGTTATTTTTCAGACATTCTTGGAGAGGCTCTTTTATAACAAGTAGCCAATACACATGGGCATGAAAATGAACTTAATTTTAAAGACAGGTGGTTTAAAATACGTTTTAGAGAAAGAGAAAAAAAGTCATTTGAATTTAAATTGAACTGCTATTAGCTTCCCTAGATAATCTCTTTTAGTAACAATTGCCTATTAATTATTTACCGCTAGCTAAAGATTTGATCTCAAGCAAATTCTTTGGATTTTGTTGGCTTCACTGCAGCCACTGCTGCAAAATCTGGCACGTGGTAATTCCAAATTCCAGGCCCAGTTATTCACTTCTTTTTTTTTTTTTTTTTTTTTTTTTCCCTGTGGAAAAGTTCAAACTGACTTTAATGAGAGATTTGCTTCAGGAAGGGATGTGGAATTTATTGTCAGTATTACAAAAAATATGTAGCAGTTAAACCCGTTACCTTGGCAAAGCAATCACACCCATGAACTGCAATGGCATCTCACTTGCCAAATGCAAATAAATTCAGTATAATGCCAGGAGGAGCTCAATATCAGAATTTTTTCAGGGGATAAAAGGCTCCACAAAAGTTGTTTTTCTTTGTTTTTCAAAGAGGTGGGGCTCCTGTGGCATTTAGATGAAGCAAGAGATAGATATGATAGATCTATCTACATATAAGTGCTGTGAAATGCTACAGCCAAGAAGTCCCCATTGTACTCATATTAATTTTCAAACTTGCACATTAGCTCCTGTGCCCATCCTCATCCCTTTCCCATCCACACTTCTGCCATCTTCTGTAGACTCTTACAGAAATGCTGTTGGGGGAGCAGTGAGTGAAATAAGCCAGATACTGTCAATCTTCAAGCACTATATGCATAATGACGACAATCAGACAGCCAATATGTTACATAAAATCTAATGCATAAAACTCATGCTTAATGAAAAAGCTAATACTAAGCTGTTCAGGAGAGGAAAAACTCCCCTACAGACAGCCTGTCTCATCATTTTTTCCATCAGAGTGACTGTTTTGTCTGCCTGAAGCATCCATCCAGAGCTGGCCAGCCTCCTGCAGTGTACCAAGGGCCCCAGCCCGCAGTGGACAGCAGCAGGCAAAGTTTGACACTGCACCCAGGGCTTCGGGCTTGCTTCGGGAAAAGTGTGGAAAACCAAAAGTTACCAGTACAGAGGAAGCTGGTGGGCTCTGCTTGGCAATGCATGTTACACTGATTTTGTTAACATGTTAACGCGGGGGTTAGAAAAGGAAATCAAGGTTTTGATTTGCAGGTTTACAGTGCCATCCAGTGGCTACTTTAAATGGCTGCAGAATAAAATCGGTAAAACGTGAGAGTTTACTGGAGATTAATGAAGCAAGATTTTTAGATTTGAATGAAACCCAACACAGGTTTTAAAAGTGAAATTTCAATAAGCTGATTAAATGTAATTTGTATGACAGGCTAACAAAATTTGGGCTGTTCAACCTGGAGAAGAGAAGGCTGTGTGGTGACCTCATAGCTACCTTTTTGTATCTGGAGGCCCATAAGGATGGTGGGGAGGGACTCTTCATCACGGACTTTGCTGATAGGACAAGGGGTAGTGGGTTCAGACTTAAACAAGGGCTACATACGTTGGCTACGAGGAAGAAATTATTTACTGTAAGGGTGGTGAGGCACTGGAATGGGTTGCCCAAAGAAGTTGTGAATGCTCCATCCCTGACAGTGCTCAAGGCCAGGTTGGACAGGGCCTTGAACAATCTGCTCCAGTGGGAGATGGAGCCTCTAAGTAGGGAGCTGCGCATTCCTGGGAGTACCTGCAGTGGGTCACCTCTGGCTGCGTGATAGTGGAAGGGAACGGAGGAGAAGTGAGTTTTTGCAGATGAGGAAGAATTTTAACTGACACTTGCAGGACAGCACCGGCTCCCTGATGACAAACGTGCAGGAACAGTAAATACAGTGCTACTGTATTGCTGCAGATAACCATTGACTGAAGCTTGATAATGTTTTCATTTATTTAAACACGGGCATTTCTTGATTGAAGTCAAAGACTAGCTAGAGAAACTCACCTCCTAAGCTCTCCCCTCATTGAGCTGATTAGCCCTGTGTCTTGTCCTCCAGAACAAACCTGTAATTAGCAATGGAGTTTACACAGACAACACCTTAGTAAATACAGTCTGACAATCCTTCCTTCCTCCCTCCCTCCTTCCCTCTCTCCTTCCTTCTCTCCTTCCCTTCCTCCTTCCCTCCTTCCTTCCTTCCTTCCTCCCTTCCTTCCTTCCTTCCTCCCTTCCTTCCTTCCTTCCTTCCTTCCTTCCTTCCTTCCTTCCTTCCTTCTTTTCTTTCGCTCTTTTTTTCTTCCTTCCTTCCTTCTTTTCTTTCGCTCTTTCTTTCTTCCTTTCTCTCTCTTTCTCTCTCTCTTTCTCTCCCTTTCTTTCTCTTTCTCTTTCATTTTGTATTTTTTTTTTTTAAGTTCACTCGATCCCTACCGCAAACCGGTTTTTAGCTATTAGTAACCAGTTTAAAAAGTGGTGGCTGAAAAGAGAGATCTTTTGTTGTGCCCCTCTTCGGAGAACCCACATAAGCAAACATTTTGAAGAGCGCATCGGTCTCTAATCAAAATAATCCAGATTCTTGTGTGAAAGGTAAATATTTTGCAACCACATTACTGAAGCTGAAATAACTAAACAACTCAGGCACCGAAATTAGCAGCGCGGTGAAGCGCGGGCAGTTGAGGGAAAGCAGCAGCACGGAGGAGCTCTGCTCTCAACCTGCTAAAAGCTGCCGATGGTTTCTTCGGCAGAAACCGCTGCCATGAGGTTTCGAAGGAAATGCATCTTGGCACAAAAACAATATCCGAAATTTTGCTGCGGACAACGACCGTCCGAGGCGAAGCAGCGTACCTGTAAAACGAGCCCCTGCGTATCACATGCTTCGTATTAAACTTCCATGCAGTTTTCCGTCGCTGTTTTTTTCTAGCTAAAGGGTTCTTATAAACTTTCTTTCGTTTATTTAAGCCTGGTTTTCATTGCTGCAGTTTTGCATGGTTTGCCTTTGTTTAGTTTATTAACCCACAGGGTTACTTTAACTAAATATTTGGGCTGAATACTTTGGGGTTGGATTTCAACGTTTTCTAACAAAATTACTGGGGTTTTTGAAGCCACACAGAGAACTCTGTGTTGACTTTATTAGTCAATTTAACAGGCTATAAGGAAAATAAAAATAAGAAACATACTAGTGTATCCCCTCCAGTGAGGAATGGGGTTGAAACTGGTATCGTATTTAGCATTTCAGATGCCATCGAAGCTGCGTTAACTTTAATAACGTTTTAATAGAAATTGCAAATGTTCAGCGCCTCTGTTTCGCTGAAGCCTGCCACGTCCTCGCCCGGTGCCCGATCGCGACCACAGAGCTCTTTTTAAACCCTTCTTCCCCCCCGAAAAAAAAAAAAAAAAAAAAAAAAAAAAAGAGCCCCCAAAAAGCCCCTGTCCATGTGCTTGCTGCCCAGCGCCTCGGAGCGCCTCGGGCGGAGGGCTAGGGATGGCCTGGCCGCAGAGGCAGGCAGCTCGCCCGCCCCGGAGGGAGCCCGCAGGGACAACTCTCCGCCCCAAGCTCGCGGGTGTCAGCGCGGTCCCTTTTCAGCACCGCGCAGGCCCCGACGAGGGCTGGGGACTGGGGCTGATCCCGGCCACATGTGCCTCCCGGGGAACCTTCCTTACCCAGCATCCTGGCAGAAGCTCCTGCAGACTTCTGTTAGGCTTGGCATGCCTTTTCTGGGGGGTGTTCTTGGTTTGGTTTGTTTTTAATGTAAGCCTACTGGTGCCTGGCTGGGACAGAAAGACAAACGTTAGCCAGGGACGTAGGAGCACTTGAAAAGAGGGCGAGCTGTAGGCAGTGGTGGATGTTGGGAAGCAGAAGCTCAGCTGCCCCGCGCCTGCCCAGCATGGTGCAATTTGCCTGTGGCATGTTGAAGAAGCTCTTCGGTATTACCCCGCTAAGCAAAAGCAGGGTGGTAGCAAGCTGGCCAGCTGCTCACTACAATGCAGTGTCAGAAAGAAACTGGGGACTCCTCCGAGGTGCTACTGTGGGTATCAGTCACCTACACAATGCCCCCCATGGCCAAAGGTCTTCATTAGGGTTCACATCTCCCCCAACAAGTACTTGTGCCAGCACTGCACTGGGCATATTATGGCCTGCTGTGCAGATGGGTCCATTGTGGAGTACTTGTACTGGAGTGTTTGAACTGTGTACTTTTGCTACTTAAAGGATAGTAAAATCCGCTGAACCTCCCCATACAGGAAGAGGTACATCCTTCACTGCTGACAGTTCTCATTTCCAGAGGTGACCTACAGAGGTGGATCATCTCAAACCCCAGGAAAAAGAGAGGAAGAGTAGCAGCGTGTGGAGTCTCTGTGACAGCACTGAGACATGGAGACCACGCTGGTGATGCCACAGGCCTCAGGGAAGCAGGAACCCACAGAGAGCTGTGAAGAGGGAAGAAGAGGTGCTCAAAGTGGGAAGGACCTTTGCAGGACCTGCCTGAAGAAATAGAGTCAAAAATTGCATTTGTCATCACCACAGAAGAAGACATTGCAACTTTCAAAATGTGACACACCACAAACCTAAGTAATTGCTGTGCCTGAGCAGGTGAATGAGAAGGCCTCTAACTAAAACCTGGGTACACACAGTCAGTGAATGAAAACTTGCAGAAAAATCCAGTCAGAGCTACAGCCAGGTTACAGGTTACAGGCCTGGGAGGGACCCAGCAAGTCTATGGGCAGGTGTAGGGATGCAGTCCAAACCTCTAGAAAAAACACCAGAGTGTAGTGTTAATTCACACTATTTACTCCCATAACTTCCCAAATCTCAGGCCTATATATTACAGGGGTGTGAACCCCAAGACAGATGTATATGTCCATCTAGCAGGGAGATGTGCCTTCACTTGCTTTAGGCAGTTCTCAACAAAACCTTAGAATGAAAATGCAACAGTCTTGTAATTCCTCACAGTCATAAATCAGTCTATCAGCAACGACCAACAATAACCCAGCAGCTACAGTATGTCATGTCTGTCAGCAGGATTAATTCAGTGCAAAAATGAAATAGCCATTTATGATAGAGCAGCTTATTACCAATGCACAATGGTGAGACAGTCCACTGCTATCCTGATAATAAAACACAAATATGTAACTCCCTGAAACATGTCCATCCCATCCCATTAAAATGATAGCAACAGGCTTTTTCTGATACCAGCATGAGAGGGCAAGAGAGCAAGTTCTACCTTTAAACATCATTGCATGCTTTTGTTTTACTTACTTGCCGTTACATTTTGCAAAATATTTTGTAGTCTTCTGAACATAAAAGGGCAGTGCAGAAAGTCTCTGTCAGGCTTAGTTTTCAGAAGAAATAAAAGCTTGCAGCTTAGCTAATAGTGAAGAAATAAGATAACTTCAAAATAAAAGGCTAATAAATGTTTACTCTGTTAAGTATTGCTATTGTTTCTCCATCTCATGAGTGATCTTGTAGTACTATTACGCCAAAAAATTAGGATTGCTCTATTGAAACCAGATCTTCTAGAGCTCATTCAGAATTTCCAACAGCAGTCTTTCATTTCATTAAGTAATAAGAAAACTTTGTTGTGAGAAGTTCCACTTTTTCCTTCATAGAAAAAAGCAAAATCTGAACAACAAAAATAATTGATCATACCTCACTCTGAGGTCTGGTGAAGTGTGGCAGCAATAACAAGTGAGAAGAGCAAATAAGCTAGAGAAATATTGACATAATGTGGAAAAGGGAAAGAATGAGAAGAAGAACAGTCATTAGTTGACTGATCACCCCACTAGCCATGTTTGAAGCTATTCTTAACAGCTATAGAACAAAAGTGAAACAGAAAAGAGCAAGCACTTATTATATATGTGACTGAAGATATATCTTCATCATATTGTGCATTAATTATTCCTTTTTATTTTGAGGATGGCCATTCACATCCCTTGGCACTGTAATCAATATTTAAAAGAAAGATCCTAATAAGACGAACCACCCTGCAGCAGAACAAAACACACACACACCATAATAAATCACATGATCATCCAGTAATTTGAAGCAGCAATATATAACCCACAAAATAAAAATCATTCACACACCCACGGTCTTACTTCTAGATGAGTTAGATGTGCCTGTGGAGGAGCAATAGACAGGCACCATATATATTCAGCATGACAGACCACTTATTCTCAGAGACAGGATACAGTAAAATATCAGACTTCAACAATCTGTGCCTTTTGCTACAGAAAAATCTGGTTTTGGAGGTTAGAATTGAGGCCTATACTAATTAAACACATGCAGCTACAGCAAGTTTCATCAGTGCACTTTTTTTTTCTAGTGGGTGTTCTAGAGTGTTTAGTATCTTTAACATTAACAGACAAGCATTTCCTAAGTAGCTTTTTGGTCTGAAAACAAAGAGAAATATGGAATATATAGTACCAGTGGTGGTGTGATGAATTATAAAAGGTAGATGGGGTTGTCTGTCGGATTATGTATGTGGTGACTCATGGAATTCCGAAACAAGGCAGTTTTTTCATGTGTGTGCCACATCATCACTGCTACTTACTATACTTTATGGGCTAGTGGCCTTGATGTTGTTTGGGGTTTCCATTGTTGTGGGCACTTGAGGATGTGGAGTAAGAAACAATCTCTGAAATTTAAACAAAGAAGCCAGATGATGAGTAAGATGGGACACCAGGGCACAGAGGGGTAAACAGGCCTCCCCAAAAGGAGGCAGCAGCTCTGTGCTACCTTCCACCATGGGTATTCCTTTATTTGCCCTCAAAGTTAAACACTAGAATTTTGTGTGTGAAAGCCATAGCAAACCATTGAAGTGGTACAATACAAGAGGCAGCAATGCACAGTTTATGCAGCTGGCTTAATGGATGCAGGGGTAGTCCAGTAGATAGCTGCAAATACTGTCTACTGTCTCCTGTCAAGGGTATATCAGTGCCTTGAACACTGTATTTAATATATTTAATATATCACACCAGTGCAATCATCTTTATGCAAAATGTATATGCTTATTAACATCATGATTTCTTGTACAGTATTTTGTCAGATAAAAGTTTTGTATATTTATGTGAATACATATACATTCATATATACACAGCGTACTGCCATCTACAAAGACAGTGTGCACCGCTGTACTTTCCCCCCACTTCTCTGTGTTGTAGCACTCAGAGAGATGTTTTGGGGAAGTAAAATTCAACAACAATTAATTGTTTCTGTGTATATCCCATTATCTGCGTAGAAAATGAGTGGCTTGTGAAAAGGACAATGACAGCAATGTTACCTGTGTGAGAATATTTCATTCTCCCTTATTCATAGAATCATAGAATCACAGAACCATAGAATCATAGAACAGTTAGGGTTGGAAAGGACTTTAAGACCATCAAGTTCCAGCCCCCGTGCCATAGGCAGGGACACCTCCCACTAAACCATGTCACCCAAGGCTCTCCCCAACCCAGCCTTGAACACTGCCAGGGATGGAACATTCACAGCTCCCCTGGGCAACCCATTCCAGTGCCTCGCTACCCTTACACTAAAGAATTTCTTCCTTATATCCAATCTAAACTTCCCCTGTTTAAGTTTGAACCCATTACCCCTTGTCCTATCACTACAGTCCCTAATGAAGAGTCCTCCCCCAGGATCCCTATAGGCTCACTTCAGATATTGGAAGGCTGCTATGAGGTCTCCACAGAGCCTTCTCTTCTCCAGGCTGAACAGCAACAACTTTCTACATGCTCAGGAATGTTGCGTCCTAACTAGAAGGAAATGCTGCAGGAGGGCCAGGAGACCTTCTTGGATGGATAAGGAGCTGCTGAGGAAAATTAAAAGGAAAATAGAGGCTTATAAAAGGTGGAAGCAAGGACAGGCAGCCTGGAAACAATAGAGGGAGTCAGTACAGGCATGGATCTAGGTATTCCAGAAATTTTTCAGAGTAGTTTCGGGTACTGATTACAGGTTTTTATCTGATATATACTAGCACTTAATGCTGATTTGAACCAGTATTTTGTGGTGTATATCACTGGTATTTTCTTATTGGTACTACCAGAGTTCTGCAAAAATCCTTGTTTATGAAAAATGGCCTCGTTCTGGATGAAAAAATCTTATATTCAAAATAACCTTCCTGCACATCAGTGAATGACAGGCCTAGCTGTGCTCCCTTATACCTATGTAAAATGCAGTCACTTCCCAGTGTAATGACATATTTGAGAATACAGTGCAGTTCAAAACTCATGAGCACATATGAAATATTTCTCCTAATCTGTTAAATCTGAAACATAGGAAAAGACCCAGTGGAAGCTGTCTTTATCTGTGCCAGCTCATGAGCATCCAGGAGATGCTATCAAGCCTTCCCTGGTTCCTAAGTTAACTTTATGAACACAGGTGAAATTAGGTACCATCACAGTTTTTGAGCCCAGATACTAACAAAAGGCAACATTATCCTCTCCTTCTTCCAGGACCTGGTGCTGAAAACTATCATCATCCTGTCTGACAGAGCAATTAATGTCAGCAGAGAAAATAGTCAGTGAACCAACTGAAGGCAAACGTGTTTATTTTCCCACTCAGAGATGTAGTCTTCCCAGGTGGAGACTCTGAAAACATTCCTGCTAAAGCTGATGTGGTTTTTACTTTGGTGAGGGATCGGTCTACTCTGAGCAGGAAATTAATCCAAACATTTTGGAGAAAGCAACACAAGCTGTGCTGAGCGCATGGGGATATATAGCTATACCACTGTCTCCACACAGAGACAATTCTCTCCTTTTGAGACCATTCCCTTTTTCTGGTTATTTATTTTCCAAGCTGAACATATGTAAATGATAAAGCAGGGTGGTGACTGTAAGATTAGAAAAACTGCATAAGGCAGCATGCGGTAAGAGCTATAGGAGAAGACTCACAAATGGCATCACACAGCCCTTCAATTAAGTTACAGAATGAACTCAGAGTTGTTATGCTGTCTAAACATCCTCTCTTGCTTTTCTTCAGTTTCTAAATGCTGGTTTGGATAAACTACATTACTACATGTAAAGCACCAATCCTATTTTCTACTTACGAAATATACCTTTTCTATTGAAAACTAATACACAAATCTGAAAATAGGTACAGCTGACAAAGCCAGTTCTCTTTCTGTCACTGAACATGCCAGTTCTGAGGTTATTTCTATTAGATTTTATCACTGGATGTGGTCAAAGAAGCAGCACAGGGCACTAAAAAGAAGCTTCAACCTTCTTCTGAGTGTCTTTCATTGGGATACTGCTGTTAAAATGAATGCTCTGTGGCTTTATTTTTAGAAGTGGTACCAAATGGTAGAAGTTCCTTCTGTTGTCATCTGTGTCAGTAAATCTGAAGTAATTTACCTTAGGGGAATCTGTAAGGAAGCATTAGCTAGAAGGAGCTAGGGAGGCATCCATGTAAGAAAATGTAACCTGTTAATCCTGCAAAACTGTCATTTTGCTGTAGTTTATACGTATCATTTCTCCAGATAAGCCCATACAGCAAGGGGGAAAAGGAATCTACAGAAAACACAGGGATTTTCACTAGCAAAAACCCCTCCCAAAGTCTGTATTTAGAGAAAATCCTGGATACATAGCAGAATTCACAGGTAGAGAGCCAGCCAGCCAGCCTCTATGGGCACCTGAAGATGTATACAATCCTATCTTGCGTAATTTTATTCCCACCACAATAAAGAACAAGTGTTTGTCAGGAGATGAAAAAGCTAATGAAGACGTCACCAGAAGCCACTAACAGTCCTGTGCTCCAAACACTCCCCCTTCTTTATCAACTTTGGTGGAAAAAACTCTTCGTTTGTTGGGAAAATGTGCTTTGGAGGATTCTCCCAGTCTGAAAGGACTTTCTGAAATGTGTTTTCAGGAGTGGATTTGAAACAGGAAATTTTTTTTCCTTTGCTCTTGTGAGAGATGTCACAGATATTTTGTGTCACTATTGTGTTTCAAGACTCCAGAATGCTGACTGAAAATAATGTTATACATGGGGTGGTTCTCATGTTTTAAGATTGATGTGGGACAACTAGAGTGGGTTAGGGAAAGCACTGATAAGGAAAGCAAAATAAACAGTGTTGATTGTCTTTTGGCTGCTCAAAAGCAAGACACCAGTCCTTGCCTTTAGATCCAGGTCTGTTTCCTGTCAGATTCCTGCATGCCAGCTGCCCTCAGAACAGTGCTGCTGAGAGTGAGGGCTAAGGAGAGCAGGATACTAGGAGAGAAGAAGACACCCGGTGTGGAATGCTGAGCTCTTGTGTAGCTTTTTCACTTTGCTGGGAGAGCAAAAGCAGAGGGGGCACTTTGGCTAACTATGTGGAAATCCTCACTGCTGTGGTGTTACCCCGTTGTGTGTTTTGCTTTGGAAGCAATTAAACATCTCTTGATTTTGAATGTTACCTTCCACAGCTTGTCCACACCCTCAGCCCATAGTCTTAGCAGTGCTGGCCACTCTCCCCTGCAGCGTATGCCCTCAGGCCTTCACTTTGCTAGAAGTCCTAATGAGCACTAGTCAGCTAAATGAAGGAAAAATTAACCTGCCAAAATGAAAAAGTGAAAAAAACACACAAAGCAAATGCCCTCTTGTTTACAGAGGACCCATATGCAAACCTAATGAGAGAGGTGTGCAAACACACAGAGGTTTAAAAGTAAAAAGCCTGGGGTTAGAGGCTGTGATCACTGTGAATCCCAGCAGGAGCTCTGTGCCATGCCACAAAACGCTTCTTGCTCTCCATCACTGGCATGTCAAAGGGCATTTGCAAGGGGCTAAGGGATGCACAGAGATCTTTTTTGTAAGATAAGTGAGAAGTATGTGTGAATTTGTTTTTTAAAATCGGTAATATGACTAGATGCATAAACTTTAATAATGGGGATATGCAGGAATGACTTGAAGTCATTCACACTGTGTCTCCTCTCCAACTAAATGCAAGATTTCATCAGGATCATGGACATGTGTTGAGCTTGCTTGCTCTTTGCAGCTTGTGACTTTGAGCATTTACTGTCTCTTCCCAGTTGTTGCTGTCCCTCCTTCCCACCCTTCTGCATTTGCCAGCAGATGTTTGCCTCCTCTGCGCTCCAGAGTGTGGCTATATCCTTGGGTGGTCCAGCTTCCCCCAGAGAAACCGAAACTCCTTGAACAAGAAAATGGGAGCTGCAGGAAGACAGATAAAGCATCTTTCCTACCCCTTACTTAAAGTACAGCAGCACAAGCTTTTAACAGTTTGGGACTAGTGGTCTAGTGTGTCTGTACCAGCAACTGAGTCTCTCTCCAATGCTGATCTGGTCTCAGTACATATGCCTGAAAAGTACTGACTGGCAATATGTCCTGCTTTCTGGTGACCACTCCAGTGGTGAGCAGGTAACAATCACAACGGATGACATGACAATGAGTCATGCCACTCCAGTTCAACACAATGTTGTCTTCATCCAAGCCCAGAGAAACCTGATGAGGTATCCTTACACAGGTCCTTAATTCCAGGACAAGAGCAATGATCTGTGAAGATTCAATGGAGAACCTGTAATCCAGGAAAATTAATTTGCTGTCATGGTAACTAGGGGATGCTGCCGTTGAGCTAAAATTCAGTTTGGTAACACTTGATTGTTAGTTGAAGCTTAATGCATGACTGGTGATTATGCACAAGGCAGGAACACAAGCCCTTGCTGTACCAGCAGCATTCCCCCTGGGAAATGAAGCATCTGGGTCAGTGGCTGTGCTTTCATTTGCTTTCTCAGGACTGCTGCTATGTGGCCTGAGAGTGGCAAGCTCACGGAGCCAGGCATGAGGGGATGGAAGGGAATGTCATGCTGGGGTTATGTCAGTGGTAGACTTTGAGGCATTTCTCTGCCTCAGGCTCAGGATGGGTTCTGGAGTGTAGTAAATTTCCCAGGAACTGGTCTCATGTCCAAAACAAAACTAATAAAACCTAGACTGGAAGCAGCAAGTGGCCTGAGAGACACCTGAGACTGGAACTGTGTCAGATTGCAGAATGTCCTCTTATTCATCTTCTAATGGCCTTCATTCCTAGAGTGCCCTGAGCCCTCCTCCTCTTGTTTGAAAGTAGCTAGTGATTTTCAAATCTCCAGCATTTAGACAACCAAAATCTTCTGGAGTGTCCAAGTTGTGAGGTTAGCATTGACACCCTGTTTGAAATGCATTCAAGGTCCTGGCAGCAGGATTGTGTCTCTCTGGTGCCTTGGGACTGTCTCTTGTAGTCTGCTGAAACACCACTTCAGATGCTCGGCTTTAGTCAGGTACCATTCCTGCCCTCTGTCATGTCTGTGGTGAGGACCACAATGGCCAAAGGCATGGTCTCGCTTGTGTTTTTTTTTAGTGTGAACGGTGAGCCTGGCCCCTGAGTGTGTTAGTCTGATGCTGTCTTTAGTAGCTGTGTGTTGACGTGACCAGAGGTCATGGGAAGAGTTTTGCAGCAGGTAAAGAGAAGTCCAAATCTGGTGAGAATCAAAGAAAAAGAAAAAGTATGTAAGCTTCAGCCACTTTATAGCAGGAAGCGGAGGCTTCTGGGGGGACATCCAGCAGCCATGACTTCCAAGTGCTAGAAAGGGCCAGGAGTGAGATAATCTGATTTAGAGAGCCATGGACCACTGGAGGAAGGTGGAGGAAGAGGAGAGGACACAGGAAACCCAGAAATTCTGCCAAAGTATTTCCCACTGAAAAATATTCTGAGCAACATTGATGGGCAAAACTCACTGAACCAAGTGGGAGCAAGACCTTCACAAGACCTGTCAAATCTCTAGTGGTAAAGACTCCCATCCATCTCATGCTCCCACAGCTAAGATTGTCTTTCTCACATTAGAGCAGCAGTCTTGCTGTCTCCCTCTGTCTCCCACACCAGCTGTGACTGCCATCCAACTGTGCTCATCCAGCTGTGCCTTACAGTGCAGTCCCAGGCAGGGGAGTCTTCAGCACTGTGCCACTGCCTCAGGAAAGCTGCTGAGACAAGTGCTTCTGTCCACATTGCTCTGCTAAGCAAGCACCTGCCAGCTAGAGAGTGAGCCAGGACCTCTTCTTCACAATCTATCTTGATGTGTCAGATAGCACTCCAGGCTGCAGCATTGTCTCACACTCTTGAAAGGAGGGTAGCATTGGAGAGATCTGCTTTGAGGACCTGGGCTGTAGTGTTTCCAAATAGCTAACTCTGCAGAGGTGAAGTGGAGTGCATTATCACTAAAGAGGAGACAAATCCTTTGTGGCAGAGAATCAGCATAAGAAACCACTCTGTGCCAGTCTGAGATATGGATGTAACATAAGTATAATCCAGGTTTTGTGGAATTTGCTGTGGCATCCAGTTCTTGTACAAGAAATGAGCTTTAGAATCTAGAGTTTTGTTTCTATATATGCTTTAGAACCTTGAGTTTTCTTTCTATGTATAACACACATTTTTAGCCATGATAGGTAAGAAAACAGATCATTAAAAAGCAGGAAGCAAGTGTAAATCTTTGTCATGCTGAGTTTGCAGGCAGCCTCAGAAAGAATTCTGGAGTGTGTGAACTGTTTTATTCATCTCAACAGGTTATTAACTTAAAAGATTTCGTTCTAAAAGCATAATGAACAAGCTTATTCCTTGCTCACATTGTCAGGATGCTTTAGGGAACAGAGCCTGAAACCACCCTTTTCATTCCTGAGAAAGCAGCCACATGCCACTGAGGCCTGTCTCCACGTATAGACATTTGCCTTAATTTGTGGGCCATCTAACCAGTTAATGCACTGTTTTTTCATTTCAGTATCTTCTGAGTCCAGGTAGATGCTTTCTGAGGTAGGATCACCAGTGGAGAGCACCCATTCCTCCAAAGAGTTCTGTTGCCTCCATTAAGTGGGCTGGATAGTTTGCTGTACCAAAACTCCAGCAGTCAGTTGATGAGGGATAGCAAGAAGTAGTTGGGCTAAGGTAGCCTTCTTATGTTGGGACAGAGGAGTGCTCACCCTTCAGGGTCAGTGAAACACAAATTGACACACTTTTCCTTACTGCCTCTTGGCTGCTGCCTAAGTGCTCATCTAACCAACCTGAGCACAGCAGCAGGAGGAGAGCAGGTATGCCATGACAGGAACCTGACTCTAATCCATAATGGGGAAGTTTCTCTAGGAACCTATGCTGACTTTCTCCCAAGCAGCTGTTGTGTCTCCCCTGACAACATTTTTGATGCTGCAGTTCAGTTCCTGTATTCAGATCTCCAGCACTTTCAAAGACTGACAGAGGAATTGAATACTAGGTCATTGGTAGGGATATTGCTATTCCTAATAAAATTCACTACTCCTCACTCCCTCCATTTTGAGCTGAGAAGCTTCTGCGGTGCTTCTGATCTTGTGGGAGAGTGCCACAAACTCACAGGTCTGCACAGCAGCTCTTTAACACCTCCTTCAGCAACAAGGAGAGGTGTCAGCAAAGGATAGCAGAGCAGAGGAGCAAAGAGCAAGGCTGCACTCTGGAGGGGCACTAGGAGGAAAATGAAAACAACTAAAGAACAAGCTAGCGCTCTTTGAGTAGAGTCCATAGGGTAGAGGAGAGTGGTGGAGGGGAAGTTGGAGAGCCAGAAGGGCACATGTATCTTGGGATTGCTTAGCACTTTACTTTCCATCACAACCACAGGTATAATTAAAAGCACAGTTTAATCCTGGCTTCCTTTTGCCAATTTTGTTTTTCTAGACCTGTTACACATGCAAAGCATTTGAAATAACGAGGCTAGAGAGCATCAAAGAGGCTCGTGCATACAAGGGATTGCACAGTCTTTCAGCAGCGCCACTCTCTGCCATCAGGAAGCCCTGAGTTAAGGATTGGACTGTTCTGTGTGTGAGGCCCAGAGCGCAGAGCGGCTTTTGCAGACAGCTGGGGACTGGAATCAAGCTGTGATCGGCCTCCCTCTGTGCCTGCGCTGCTGGAGACAGGAACAGCCCAAGGAGCAGGGTTTTCACAGGATGCTATACCCTGAGGAGCTGCTGTGTTTTAGGGACTCTCTGTCTGTCGTTTATGTTGCGGGATCAGACCATGGTGGATAATCATCACACACACAGAGAAAAGTTATAGTGTGACTTATCAAACACATATGTAAGGGCAAGCATGAAACACTCCAGCCTTGGCAGTTTGAAATGTAGGTGCTAGGGTAAAGGAGTACATGGGTGCAAAGGAGCAGTACTGACTGCTGTATAATTCCAGTGCAAGACTACATGCAGGTAGGGGACAAGAGAGCAGAGCAGCTCAGAATTTGAGGCAATGATTTGTTTCCCCTGTTTCTGAATCACAGAGGCTGCATATATCATTCAAGGGATGGTGACAGAAAGATATGGAGATGCTTGCTGCACGAGAAGCTGTTTGCGGTAATGTCACATGTGAAACTAAGAATGGTAACCTCAGAGTTCCTGTACGGCTCACCATCACTCCTGCAGTGCTCCCAACCAGCAGTGAAGATGCTGGCTAAAACTAATGAAAAGGAGCAGGTGAGGAAATGAAATGCGCTATTGTTGAAGTCTGAACAAATTGCAGTTTTCTGTTTTTCTTCTGCATCTGGCAATGACATGATTTCTCACCAGTGAAGCGCAATGTTTTGTTCCTATTTCAAACAAGGGTGGAGCTGTTACCAGAGACTTGTGTCACCAGACCTTGGGGCTGGTCAAATCATTTGTTAATCAGAGACATCTATTTTTCTGCTTATTGAGCACAAATCCCTGTTTTCCCAGTATTAAGGCAGGCTTTTCTCTGAATATTAGCGTCCATGACTTTGAAAGCAAACAGGGTTTGTTTGCTTCTTTGTTTCTGAAAAAGACTCTATCAGTATTTATCAGGCTGGGACCTCCTTTCATTTCTTCCTCTGTTTTACTCCAAGGTATGTTCTTCATGATAGTAAAATTCAGACCTTCTTGATGTCGGGAACTGCTCTACTAAGGGCTGCATTGTAAAATGGGAGCAGAAGTACTATTTCACCCATTTGGCTATTAACGGACACTGTGTACTCCAGTCCTGTGCTGAGCAGGAGGATGGGGAGTATCTCATGGGCAGCACAGGTTAGGACAAGGCTGTTCAACAAAAAGCAGAATCCACTCAGAAGAAACAAATCTTGTGTAAAAGCCAATGTTTTCTCGCTTCCTTGCCAATTTCCCTCCCTTCAGCTTTCATGTCATTGGCTCAGTTAATTAAAATTGCAGTAATAAGGAGACTGGATGGTTTAGCAGATTGGTAATGGGATATACAGCCTTTCACCTCCAGGTCAATGGTTCGATTGCAGCCCAAGTTGGTAGTGACCAAAAGTTATTAGCATCGAATGGCTGCTCGGTGACCTCCGTGAGATGCATGGATGATTTCAGTGTTCTCCCTCGCAGACAGGTGTCCACACCACGGGAACCACTTGCACTGTGCCTACTGGCACTAATTGGTACCCTTGTCAGCAGCCGCAACAGTGGCAGGGGATGGCCTGGGCACTGAAGTGACAGCAGCCCTCTTCTTGGTGGTCCTCCCTCCTGGGCTTCCATGGAGGTGCTTGTCTGTGAACAGAGAGGGTGCTGCTTCCCAAGGTTACCTGGGAATTACCTCTGCCCGACAGTAGAGTGAGTGTGAGCAGAACCATGTTTGAATTAAGCAGGTTTTGGGGAATGGTTAGCATTTGCTACTCTATTCTTATTAAGAGCAAGCTATCTTGGGCAGTACACTTACTTTCTTAAGAACAGAAGAGGCAGCTGTGTTAATGCAACACAGAGGATACAATAGCCCAGGTGATGTGAATGGCAGACAAAACCAAGCCAGCTGCAAGCCAGCAGAACCTGCCAGCATCCAAAAGAGCCAGAATGAAGCATCATTTGTTTTGGAGAGGGCTTTGGCACTAGGCTCTGCAAAAGCAGGAGAAAGGGCTGGCCTGGGCAGCCCATATTAAGAGCAGGCGTGAAGATTTACAAGCCATTGCCGTTTAGAGCTCCACAGCCCCTGGGGAGGAATGAAAAGCAGAGCCAGGGGTAGTCACCCATGCCAAATTCATTTCTCTCAGTTTTCTGACCAAATTGCTATTACCTAATTAATGCCTCATTTAAAACGTTGGCATGCACAAGACTTCAATGGGTGTGAGTCAGCAGAGCTGCTTCAGGCTCATTTACACTAGCTGGCAATTTTCCTCTCAATATTGGTGACTCAAAGTAACCAGGAAAAAATGCCATCCATGTTTCTATTTGTCATAGTTGCGGCATGACAGTTGAGAGAAGGAGGAGAAGAGCAGTGCTTTCTCCAATTTTCCTCAGCCCAACACTAGAGTTTCTCACTCTCTGGGACATTTCAATCCCCACAACTCACTTGCAAAAGACCCTTCTAACAGACATGACATACAAGATTACACAGGAAATATGGGGTGAGATGAGTTTTCTGAGTTCGTTCTTGCCCCTCAGGTCTCCAGGAAAGGCTTTTTCCAGTGACATCTGCAGTCCTGATGAAACAGTTATTTCAATAGGCAACCACAAACCTGAGGTAGTTTAGTAGGAGTTTAGTTGTAGCAGTGCCAACAGAATCATTTCTGGTCCTACACACATGCCCAGAGGCGACCCTGCACAGCAGCATCTGCCAAGCAGTTTACTGAGAAAGCAATAGTTTTGGCTTTCTGTGTCCAGGAGAATCTTTCAAAGCCCTGCCAAGGCAACAAATTTACTTAGGAATTTGGCTCCCACTCTCTGAGCACACATGTTGTTACTTGTAAGCAAGTGGAAAAGTTTCTTTTTAATGCTCTCACTCAGCTCCTTGGGGTCAATGCAGAGTCTGAGTCTGCCCCCTTTCTTCCCTACAGTTTTTACGGCCTCAGCTCAGACTGCTGACTCTTTGATTCTACAAATAATGCCATCTGCTGTCACGTTTTACAGCTCTTCCACTGGTCTGTTTTCTCCACAAGAGATGATCCAACACTGTGTGCTGTCTGACAGATGCTGTGTCCTGCCACTGCCTCACCGAAGAATCTGTGTCCCAAGGCAATCCCAATCCCGTGAGTGTGCCAGATCACTGGTGGCCTGGTGGCCACCAGCGTGGTTGCTCTGACCACAGCAAGACCTGGCATGTTCCCACAAGCTCATGTTCCATCTGACGGTTGTCCCTGGTTCAAGTTTCCATAGGGCTGGAAGTTATCCCTCACTGAATACAAACAATTTCACCTTGGGCCTTTAACTGTGATGCCCCAGTGGCAGGAGTTCAGCTGTCAACTTCACTTGCGTAACTGAACTGTCATTTCTAAGCATTTTTTTAACCCTTTTCATTTTGCACATGTAATATCCTCCCTTTTTTTTGCGCTTTTATGAGTAACTTTCCTCCATCATTCGAGACCCTGAACTCCAACTGTAATCTATGCCTCTCTTTTGCTGACATATTTCATTGGAGGATTTGCAAATCAATGGACATTTTCCATTCCTATGCCACATCAGCGGCATTGCTCCTGTTTTTGGCATGAGATTTCTTTTCCCTTTTCGTTTTCTGCAGAATGTTTTCTTCTATGTTTTCTTCCATGTTTAGCTGTGGGGCTAATGGTCACCTGTTGCATTTCAGCTTTTTGTGCTCCTTTGCATGAAATCACAGACTTTTTGAACTTTGGGTTGATGTCTCTGAAAAGTCTTTCAACACCTCTGTATTGCTGAACTCCAAAACTATTTGCTCTTTCACGAACAACTACCTCATACTTCAGATTCACAAAAAAACTTTGTGACTTGAGGCCAAGGAAACACTGATTCCATTTCTTTTTTCTTCTTCAGACCTTACCTGAAAAATGTATATTCCACAGGCAATGGCCCTAATAACTTCTTTGCACGTCTTCCCTCTTTTTTCTAGCTGGCTTTCAGTGCAGTCCAAGAGCTCTTAGAAAGTTTTGTTTTCATAGCTCTGGGATCTCAGACTTGGCTTGTAGTGATTACAGGGGTGGAGAATCTTAAAACATTTAAAATACACCTGCTTAAATGCATACACACAATGATAAGGAGAAAAACATTCTCTGTTTAAAGAAGTCCCAAATTTGAACTATATGTCTGTATAGAAAATTCCAGGGCTGTAACTTTCCTCCAGGATTGCCTGGAGGTACACAGATGACTCTGCATGCAACTTTCTCTATAGCTAAGTAAGTTAGTGCTTTTAAGTACTGTGCAGCCAAGTTATCAAGTTGAGATCCCTTTTATTTAAAATCAGAGATCTGCCATGGGTTATTAAGCTCCAATTTTATTATCAGTTCTTCAGCCTGCATAAAATGTACATTGCTTAAGAACTATGAAGTGAATTGTCAAAGTTAGGAAGAATCCATAAACCAGCAGAATAAGAAATATTTTTTTATTGAAACCTTTAGAAATTGACAATCAACGTGTTCCCAATGGTTGTTGTTGCAATATTTGGTATTAGTGTGCTGAAAAAACACCAAAAGATGGAAACCCAATAATGTTTCCAAGTTTTTTAGGCCAACAGACCATTATAATTCTTCAGCAATAAGGAACCATTCTGCTTGCTTGTCATCAAACTTTTACTTGAAAATTTTTTCTCCAGAATATTGCAGAATACTGTATTTCCATACACAATCTACCATGTCCTCACAGTTCCCTGGTGATCCATAAATCTGAGTGTGGGAATCGCTGCTGTGGACACAAAGTTAGATTAAAAATCATAAAACTGCAGGAAACTACATGAATCCCCCTGTGCCCTCTCTAGAATTCTGACAAATAAAGATGCAGCTCAGATATAATTAGCCACTTTTCCCTCATTTTGTTTAAATATATCTTACTTTCTGCTCACTTTGTCTAGCAGTCTGGTTGTGTTACAAGCTCTTCAGTCAAGCACTCCTCTGGCAGTGTACAAGACTGAGTACAATGTGATGCTGATTGATGAGCACATCGGTTATGGGGTATGCTGGCAAACTTCTGCTGTCTGTCTCAGAGCTTCACTAGTCTGTTACATTTATGTCTAACAAAGATCTGTGTTTTCTTGATCTCATTTTTTTTTTTGCATCCATGCTTAATGCTTTTCAGATTGGATCCTGTACTGAAAGGTACCTACTCAACACATCCAGGCTAGTGGCATGTCACTGTCTCTTCTAAGCACTTCTTGGGAGCGTAAGAAAGAGATCCTGTACTCCATTTTCACAAATATAGTCCCTCATTGGAGCTTTTCCTATTATATGAAAGTGTTTAGTGGAAGGTGAATCAATGAAAGTGTACAAAAATAAGAAAGAAGTGTTTGGTTTTGTGATAATTAAGAACATCACCCCATTAAATTATAATCTAACTATTTCCATTTGCCCAGTCTTACTTCAGAGCTACAAGCATTTTTGCAAGACAGTCCTTTGAAAATGGGTAAATCTCTGTTTTTGTAATCTGGAAGAGAACTGAAAAAAATTGCCACCTAATGCAATGTGATTTTTAGCATCCATTTTGAATCTTTCCAAAGATTCATACAAAACAATGAATGCAGTGGAAATCACCAAGAATTTACACAATGAATGTAGGGAGAGTCAAATTTGGTATTACTGATATTGCAAAGGTGGTAAATGCTCAGAAACAGTATTTCAGAGAGTTTTCCCTCTGGTTTTTTTTTGTTGTTGTTTGTTTGTTGTTGGTTTTTTTAATGCATCATAAAGAAACAGAACAGGGGTGGGCCATTTTTTTAATACATATTTTTCAATAACCTTCAAATAAAACAGTATGGAAATAGCCCAACTATTCCAAATTAATTTGAATCCAGAGGTATGAGATTTCCTGGTCCTAGCTCTGTCTCACTGTGTCCTGTATGCAGCTGATTTATTCTCTCTCTGTACTGCATAATGAAATGGAGGACAGGCAGAATTTCTGCTTGTGCAAAGATGGAGGAAAATAAAAATCAAACGTTTTCTAAATCCAAGTTTAATTACAGTCATTCATACTAGTGGAAATCCTGGTAGTGTTACTAATACTCAGGAGGAAGAAGGTCAGCCAGCATCCAAATATGAGGACTATACAGTAGGGCTAGTGTTTCTGCAAAGTAAAACATTATTTTAGGGGTGTTTTCTGCCAACTGGTCGTCACATACAAAAAAGCTGGTCACTCAGCTGAGCCTCCTGTCCTGCCTGAGCTGCCCCTCCATGTCTCTGACCCATTTAACTCTTTCATCCATGACTTGAAATAAATATTAGCTGCAATAATTTTCTGCCTGTAAACATCCACCAAAGCATTTTGTCATTCCCTACAAGCTGCTCTTTTCTTCCCTGTAGGAAAAATGGAAAAATCCTCTTGCACCCACAGTCATTTTGATGTTAGCAAAGGGATAATGGGTGGCAGAGTTGGAGCCCATCAGGGAGCTCAGCGCCCACTCCCTGTTACAGCTCCCCTTCTCAGCAGCATCATTGCAGGTCTGCTGGTCAGTAAAAACACTCCTTTCACTGCTCAGAGGCTACTGGTGACAAAACACACTCTCATGTATCCTAGATTTCCATAACTCCACTGGCATAATGAAATTGCACTGCAAAAAATGAGAGGAGAGCATGGCCCCTGGCTGAGCTCTCATAGTGGTGTAGACGACAGCTGTGGGGTTTGCAGCATCAAGTTACTCAGAGGCTGAGCTGAAAGCTGAGACAGACAAAGCACTGATTGCAATTTCTAAATTTCAGGTTTTCATAATAAACATAGACACCTGCAACACAACACACAGCCTATGTGTACTGCTAATAACCTCTCAGCAAGTTACATGAATGAGATTTTAGACATGTCTTGAGAGGAAAGATGGAATAATAATCATGATCTTATGCAGGAAACAGAGCATGTAACAGGATGGATACATTATGCCCCAAAAGAGGCGTTATTCTTCCTTTTCCGCTCCTTTTCTTGAAATTGCAAGCAAACCTAATAGCAAAAGCCTTTAGATCTAACAACAGAATTCCTAAAGCAAAAATAGTCTTTTTGTGAGCACTGCTCCTCAAGGTATGGAACAGGATTTGTGATGCTTGCAAGAAACAAATAGCACTGAGTTCACTGCAGGCTTTGAATCCAACTTTCTGATATCAGGCAATGACTAAGAACATTCGATATTTTTCCTTCATTTCTTTAAACATTTACTGAAGTATGTTAACCTCAAATAGAAGCCAGCATTTACAAAGAAATATTCGGAAGTGTAAAATCACTTCTGCTAATAAAAATATCAGCACTGTAACATAAACACTGGAAACATTTGCAGTTTACTTTTCTCCTAAACATTGTTTAAGGAGTAATTTAGAAATGCAAGTATAAAGAAAAGTTGGTCTTTCTTGGGAAGAGGATGTTGCAAGATATAGTTCTTTGTTATTCATGAAGTCAGTCTGTTTTGCTGGTATTACTTACATATGAAAATCAATAAATTCTGCATTTTAAGAAAGTCAAGTTAGATTGAGTTTAGATCACCTGAGTTTTCAACAAGTTAAAATCCACAACAGATGGAGATTTAACTCTTATAATCCGTTCTTACCTAAATCAAAACACAGTTTAGCATACCCCAGGCTTTCCAGTAAAATTTATTATGCCATGTTGTGGACCTGATAGACATCTCTAGTTTTAAGGTATGGTAATCCTGCACTTGTATTCGGAAAACATTTTTCCACATCAGTGATGTGTATCTCATAAACTGGTTTTGGCTCTGAGCAGCCTCATGTGGTTTCAAAATCAGGGTTATTTATGCTGTCACCACAGTTAAGATCTCAGGCAAACACACCTGCCCTGCGCTACTTGGGTCTGCTTGCTTATTTCCTGTTCTTTTTGGCAATTATTCTGTTAGTTTGCATCTTTTTTCACATGAGACCCTTTATGGAAGGTTAGCTGTCATAATCAGCTTCATGTTTTCAAAACATCAACAGGCTGTCTCACAAGTGTTTTAATCTTTTACGATGATGGGTGTCCATGAGCCTGGTGGGAGTGCAGTGGAAGGGATCACTGAGGATCCAAGTTGTCCATTTTGTCTTCCTTACCTAACCAACTACTACAGCAATTAGATACATGGGTGGAAAACAAGCAGAAGCATAGGACAAGGAAGTTCATCTTAAGCAGAGATAATGATGGTAATGCAGTTTCAAAGAGAATCTGAAGCCCAAAACGTGATGTTGTTCAGTCTGTGTAACATTAAAATTATTGTGAAAGCCTTGCAGAGCTTTGCTTCCTAATGTTTTTAATACCTGGCATTTGGGATAAAACAATGTGTACCAAAGAGGGGTTTTTTTTGAAAAATTTCTTTACCAAGTATTTTTATGAGTCTGTATATAATTTCTGGCTGGGTTGGTTTAGCAGAGCCATGACAGAAAGCAAATGCCATCAGAAATTATCCCAATCTCCAGACGTTTTAGGAGCAGGTCATTAATAAAAAGGCAACCAAGAAGCCCCCATGAGGCCATTGCAGCACATAACTGTAGCTTTAGTCTAAGTTTTAATTCCTTTTTACGCTTGTAAATATTGAGCATTCGAAGAAAATGTTGTCTGATCATGATAGATCCACCTCCAACTGGATATCTGGTTTGACTTAAAGACTTAAAATAATGATCCTCTGCCATATGTTGAATATAACTTGAGGTTTTTAGCAAAGTATGTCTTAGATTAAATGTACAGTATATGCCACTGCACCATTGAGTTGTTTCTCTGAAGAGAAACAGCATTGCCTCTGCTCTCCAGTTGGGAGGACTTTCCCTTCAGGCTAAATGAGACAACAAATTAGGGGTGGGCCTTTCAGTGTGGTCTTTCACAAGTGGAAGATGCAGCAGTGCTCTAACCAGGGAGGTTTCTGACTAGGGAGGTGTGATAAGGTTAGACAAAAAACAGTTGAAAATACTGAATTTGATGGTATTGATGCAGCTGCAGACTGCTCCATGCTTATGTGAAAAAGGAAGTCTGAGCACATCCCAAAGTATGCATATCAAAGAGGAGAAAAGCTGAAGTTTACTTACATGCATACATATGAACAAGCATGGCACATAAAATAACTACGATATTAGTACTTCTGTAATAATTGTGCTACTAATAAGCACTACTTGGGATCTGAAATTTGCATGTATATATAAAAATTGTTTCAAGTATTTGAAAACCCCAATAAATTACAGTAGTTTCTTAATGAGGTATTGTATAAAAGTATACCCAGACAATTCTGGAAAAGCATGTGAATCCCTGTATTGGTTGTAATGGCTTCAAAGGAAAGATTGCCTGCATGTTTGATGTGTTTCTGAAAACTAACTAATAACATTTATTACTCAAATAGCATAATGTGCATTTTCTAAACTCTTGTGGAACTTATCTTTCCAATTGTTGTTATTGTTTATTTCTAACATGGTGAAAAGGTGCAACTATCTGAAAAGCCTTTTTCTTTTTTTTGTAATTATTTCAAATGACAGCCTTAGCTAGCTGAATTAGCAATTAAGGTAGCAAACATCTCTGCATGTGATGCTACATAAAGTGACAAAAGACACTCTCATCACACTGCACATAAAGTACAAAGAAGCCATATTTTTTTGTTCAATTGCTTGTTTTTAATGTGAGTGGAAAATGATAGGTTCCAAAGATGATTCAGAACAAATCATATCCTTGTATGAGCCATTCCTTTCCTATCTTACCCTCCAGCTTATAACTATTTTTTCCACTAGAATGAATAGAAACAGGTAGCTCATTTCAGGCACCATAAATATCTGGTACGGGGAATATTAGAATGGATTTTCACAACTTAAAGGTAAAATATGTAAAAAACAGGACAAAAAATTACCTACTAATTGCAATGAATGGGAAGGGATTCCTTTATTAGTATAGACACCAATTGCTTGCAATAATGACATTAATCATCGTCACACCTACGTCACTACTACTAGGACATCATTATGCATCACATTTGCTGTGCATCACAACTCTGCATTCTGCTTTATAGACGAATCAAAGACAACATCCCTGTCTTGAAGAGCTTGCAGTCCTGGGCCGGGTAGGTAAGGCCCTGCAAACAATTATTTCCAGATGGAGCAGTTACAGAGTCATGTATGAGGCACTCTACGTAGATCCTAGGAGACATTTGGATGTGAAATTATAATAAAGAAAAAAAATCATTTGCTTGTTTTGTTAGACCCTCACAAACTTTGAGACCTTCTTTTTCTTTTTTGTCTTTTTTTTTTTTTTTTTTTTTTTGTAAAAATAGTTTCTGTGGCTGAAGAGGAGAGCAGAGAATTGTTTATTGGTTTGGCTGATGAATTGAATGTTTACAAGGAGGCTTACAGAAAGCTCTGGAGGGAAAGAACAGATGGAAGATATGGATTGGTGGGGAACCTGATCAGGAGAGAGACAGTAGAGGAAATGTTGAGGTGGAAAAAGTGGAGCTACTAATGACACAGGGGGATGAAATGCAACAAGGAGAAAAGCAGGCAGAAGCAGTGCAGCACAGGCCACAGATGAGACATGAAACTAGAATTTTATATGCAAAGCTAAAGAAAGGTACTGACAGGAGATGAAAAGGGCCAGCCAGAGATGGAGCACATGGCTCCAAGTGATTCAGATGGAAAGACTGGAGGATGATAAAGCAAGAGGCCTGGTAACTGTAGGTTGTCAAAGTTAAGGAATGAAGTAATAAGGCTTTGGGGCTGAGGGAATAAAAATAATAAGCAGTATGGAAAAGGATCAGCAGGGTCCATGGGGCATGTGGAGTGGCAGGATAGCAAGACCAGCGCAGCCGCCAGTAACTACACAAAAGAGGAGGTGTCCAACATACTGTTCACCCAGTTCTCACACTGACACCAACAGGCACTGGCCTAAAACCAAAATATTAAGGCAGTGAAGTGAGAAAAGGACGGAAGGTCATGGAATGAAAGGAAAAAGAGCTGAAAGAGAGCAATATGGTTCTTAGTTCTGCTGGCAGTGTGATCTGAAATGAAGGGTGCAGTCATCAAGAGAATAGTGGCTACCTGCCACCTCAAGCAAGCTGCAGCCCCAGGTGAGCACACAGGCTACTGAAGGGAGGAAGGTAATCAAATGTAGATGTTAGATTCACAGAAGAGAAGGAACCTAGTAAGAGATCCTCTAAGCAGGTCAATGGGAGGGGAACAACATAATTCAGAGCTGGACACCACTCACTACTCACTCTGATTTTGGTGCAGAGACCCTAAATATGATCAGTCCTTTAAGGGCTGGCAGACGAAAGCGAAGAGAGAAATGCTTCCTTTTTTTTGGCTGTACCCACAATCCAGCAGCCAGACACTTGCAGGTCTGGGAATGAGGGAGATAGACTTGAGGGAATTTCACATAACTTCTTATATTGTTCTGTGAAATGTGTTGATGAGACGTATCAGCAGAGACAAAGCGTGTCACTGTGGGCAAATATGGAAACATTTTTGTACTAGCATCCAGAAGGATGTGAGTATTTGAAATGGTAACTATGGTAACTATACTAACCACAGGTCTTCTTTGATTTTAAGTTACCTGCTGTTGGACAAGGACATATGATAAAAATTGTAAGTTCAGAATGATATTCTACGACAGTCCAGCAAAAACAGCACCACCTGAGAATATCAGTGCTGATAGTAGCTGGAATAGAAATTTACCCTCAGCTTACTGACATAATTTTTGAGTGCTTTGAATATATATAGTGAACCAGCACATCGAATTTGCAATGGAATGAAAACACTATGATATTGAGCAGCTCCTTCACTTCTGCATGCCTAAGGCATTATGATAATGACTTCCTTTGTAAACTACTGTGAGGTTATTTCCTACAGAGGAAAGCAGATATGTAAGTGTCAGGTATTATTATAATACTGATGAGAAACGGAGCACTGCCTTACTGCCTTTTATTTGCTAGAGAGGAGAATCATTACTGGAAAGGATGATCTTTTTTTTTTTTTTAAATGAGGACTTGCAAATGTTTAGTTACTAATTTTAATTTATTACTTGCCTCTTGGGATGATGGCTGTGGGTACCTTACAACAGTGAATACAGTCAGATACAAATCAAATTTATGAACTGCCATCTAACTGTTCATAAGCCTTTGGGTTGCTCCCCGTTTTATGCAAAGGATCAAGCGTAGTACAACTAGTATCCTATGCCGCAAATCTCACAGGCCACAAGAGGGAGCAGCTTTCAGAGGTGCAGGCAGACAGCCGGAGAGTCAAACACCCTCCAGTTAACGAAAAAATCCACAGAAGAGATCCTGCGTTTCAGGGGAAAAAAACAAACAAACAAACAAACAAAAAACCCAAACAAAATAACAACCAACCAAACAAACAAAAAAAACAAAACAAAACAAAAAAAACAACCCAAAAAACCCCCCAAAAAACCAAAAAACAAAACCAAAAAGAGAGCGGCACCCTCCCAGCCAGCCGCGTGGTATTTCAGATGTTGCAGCACATAACAATCAGGCTCAGCCTTCACGCTGAAGTGGACATGAGGTAGACACTTGCTGTTTACAAAAGACCTTTTCCTGGGCTAATCTTAACGCTTTCTTCTAATGGAAGATAGAAGTTGCAATTAACACCTCAAGCCACGTGAATGTAGGGTCACATCTCTGAAAAAGAAGTACTCCTCTGGAGAACAATGACAGGTCAAAAATACATAATCAACAGGCAAATATTCAGACCATGTTTTCAAGGCACCTGCTTTATTTCATCATCTTCTGTAACACCTCTACTTCAAGGCTGGTTTTCCTCCTTTAAAAAAAAGAGGAACAACCAAATCCAAACAAAAACCAAAATCAACCACAAACAAACCCAAACAAGCCCCCAAATCAACCACAAACAAATACACTCCCCTCCTTGGCTTTCTCTAACCCTGTTAAAGGAATCTGTCTACTTAAACTAATTACTGTGAGTTGAAGCTTAGTGCAATGGCTTTTACCTTTTTCAGGAGCTGTTAGCACAGGTAGGTGGTTCTTCTGCATTAGGTGAATCTGCATATTCAGGCAGACCACTGCCATCCTCATTCTGCTGCGAAGTCACACACTGAAGCAACGTTTCCGGGTCAGACAGATAAAGACACTGTTCAGCATCTTGAGGGCTACATACTTACCTTGTAGAAGCAGATATTTGTATCCCCTCTTATCTTTGCTGGTGCAGACACTTCTAGTGGAACGGAGTTACAACACTGTTCTTTTAATCACTGGTAAGTCCTCATTCAGTTAATTATGTGCTTTCAAGTGGAATTTCTCCCTCTTTCTGGACTGCACCTTTCTTTAGAACATGTCATAGTATCATCAGAAGCTTTTCTTCCTTCAGTACTTGTAAAGCACAGTGAAGACACTGTGCTTTTTTTGTCTTTGAAAATGTCACATTAGTTTAGCTGCAAACAGTGGGACCACACGTTGGACTGACATCCCTGCCAGCTGCATAGCTGTAAACCCTGACTCTGGAGTAAAGCACATGTCAGTGTGCAGAGAGGCACTACTTTTAGCCATGCTTCCTGACTCCTTTGGAGAAAGGTACCCAAGTGGTGGAAGTACACAGTGCGCACTGGCATTCTACCTCTATGTGCAGGGAAGGTCTACTGCCACACCTGAAAGAAACACAAAAGCTTGGGTAGTACAGATGCAGCCAAAGAGCACTGATTCAGTTGAAGAATTCACATCAGGTATTGTATCTAATGGCAGTGTGTAAAGACTTGATTGCAATTTTCCTGGAGCTCCTGTGATGAATTGATAGAACCAGAGGAACAAATGGAGAGATGACCAAGATGGAACACTGAGGCTTATGGTTTCTTTATGATCCTTGTTCTCAAAAAAGCAATTCACACTTCCTCCACCCAATGTAAGAAGGGTTTGGTGCCTAAGAGAGACACTTTTCTGGTGTGAAATGCTAGGGACAGCAATGTCTAAGTTATGCAGGCGCATGACTGCAGCTGGAATTCTCAGCAGCAGCCCTTGTTCTGGAATTAGGCAGCTAGACTTCACTGCTATGGTATTACAAGGAGGAAGATCTTTCCCTGTGCCCTGTTGCATGCAGGACCAGACAGAAATCAGTGGTCCCAAGAGCAAGAGATTACTTGAAGACAAAGAGACCAGCTTTCAAATTCTCATTTGGCTTGATTCAGAGCAAGAACTTAGATTCAGGTCTCCCATTCCCCAGGCTATCTATCTCCAAATGAACCTTTCTTCTTTTTAAGCTATATAAATCCCTTTGTATAAATAATTGAGTGTTCACTGGGCCAGACAGGGGAGTGGAAAATGTAAGGGAGTGATTCTCCAGCCTGCCAGTTAACATGCTCATCTGGGTTGTGGGCAAATCAGGTCCAAACCACTTCTGCAACATCTAGTTAATTATTCATAAAAACCAGAGCAGCTTCTATGGAAGAGAGGGAGCGCAATTATCCAACATATTGAGGTGGATATATTCTCCTGGGATGTGGGAATGCCGAGTTCAATCCCCACTCCAAATCAGAGCGAGTGAAGTTTTGAGCATGACCTGTTACCTTGAAAGTTCAAAAATTTGGCTGTTGAGTGGATTGCATACATACATGCAATTCTGGTGAAATTCATATTCTTCTTCCCTTGGTATAACCGCTCTCCTACCAGGAAAACTCATGTATCAAGGGTGAGAGTTCTTTGCTGTATAAAATAGGTTGTACATTAAGCAAATAATCTAGATTGCCTTTACAGTAGTGAGGAAAAATATCAAGGACATTTTCTGAATGCAATTCTTCTCACTGATAAAAAAAAATGAGATCATTTCTTCTCCAGAAGTTTTAGTTGGATGTAAAGGAGCTTAGAAGTCCAGTTTGGATGCAGATCTACATCTGGGAGGTATCCAAACTCAGCTGGGAGGAGCCCCACTCAGGTTTCCATGAATCACCTTGCATCATGATGCAGCCAGTCATGCAGCAATGGAAGTACCTTGACACTCAGCACTAGGCATAAGCAGAGCTTCCTCTGGGACCATGAGAGCCCCAGACCTCACTAAGTGGCGCATGCTTTCCTTGCAGTGCCCTCTCCATTAGCCATCTAAAATAATTCCTTCTTCTTGCTCCCTTATTTCAGTCTTTTGTATTTTTCAAACATGATTGAAATACACATCACAATAGCTGCTGCTTTTTTTTAGGGCTTACACCTAGAACCACTGAACTTTGTCAGCATGCAAAGAGATTATATAACTGAACAGTATAAGATCTGGGTTTGGTTTTAATTAGTTTGTAAATTCCAAACACTGCAAGATCCTAATTTCTATGGCAATGTCAGTTAATGGAAGGGCATAGTCCCTCCTTGGTAGATGTACTAAAAACGCCATTAGAAACAATGAGTGATAGTGTGTGCATCCCACTGACATTAACAGGGAACTGATCCACCCAATATGCTTGTGGAAGCTCTCTCAGTGAGACTAGCTCAATGCCCTCCAGATGGGAAAGCCACAAGTGAGTAGAACTTCTTTCTTCTTTTCTTCAAATTAAGCAAGTAAAAAAGTTGCACGACTCGGTAGCCTGCATCATGTCTTTAAATGCAGTATCAGAATGTCATTGTCATCTCACAGCATATGGGACAGGGGTTCCTCCTCACAGCAAAGTTTCCTAGGGAAGCATGATAGGGAGAATATTTGGCAGGGGATCCCTGGATTATCCAAATGTACAGGTATTGCAGGTGGAGAAACAGGAGAAATCCTTGAGTCTTACCAGCAGAAATATGAGTGTAGAACCTTGGTCAGAAAACACATTGAGCTTGGGTTATTGCCTTGTACGACCACCAAAGACAGTGCACATGCAGCTGAAAGTGCTTACGGGAAGCCTAGGAAAGCTGCTTTGACAATGCGAAATGACACTTAGGAAGTATTCAAATGCAAGAAAACAATCCAGAAAAACAGCATTCCAATGGTTGCAAAGTTTATCTATGCTTGGGGTAGCTGAATATCAATTTAACTGCCCTAAAATGTCCATGTCCAGTTGACAGCACACAGGATCTCATAATTCTGGCTGTACAGTTGCTACGCAGGCCGTATGCTTCTGCAACAGAGGCCGGAGCTCTTTTCTGACATTTGTTTGCGCCAGAGTCTGAGATGGGCCCCTCTCTTCACAGGCTCCACATAAGTATCTCATTCTCTGCTCCAGTGAACAAACTTGAAGGCTACCAAAAGACAGCAAGCAGTAGCTTTGGTGGCTGTATTTTAAAGAGAAGGAGCCTGGCTCAGTTTGGCAGCCAAAGATTCTGAATCCCAGTAATGAAAGTACTGTTCTCCAGTGAGGACATAGCTGTGCTCCACACTTAATGCTGGTGACCTCTCTCTAGGGACCTCCTCAGTGTGCGTATGTCATTTTGGCTCAGCTTCCTGTGATGCTTCACCATATCCAGATGCTGAGACTATGCTTTCATTGTGGGTCTCTGATTCACTCTGCTGGGGCAACAGGCTTCACTTTCAGAAACCATGAAAAACCGCCTTGCCTTTGGTGACTTCTTTTCACTCCTGCCATGTGAAAAAGCATGAAGCAGATTCATGTCTCTGATCCAAATGCTTGTGTTCGGGATCCCACTCAGCAATGTACACTCCCTCAGTCACTATCAGAGAAAGAGATATTATGGCAACTTTCCTTCCTCATTTTGTACTTTTTTTCCTTTAAAATTGTACAGGCAGTAGAAAGGCACAATGCACACTTTTTTTGCTTTGGAGATGTAAAGCATAAGCTGCACGGCAGATGTGTTCAGGAAACTTTGCTTAACCTATAAATTTATGAACATTGCTACACAATTTTTGTGCCAATAAATAGTTAACTTGAAAATGAACTACACAAGTGCAAGAGTATGTGTATTTGATTTATAGAACTAGTATACATCTCTTTTCCTGTATGAAGCTGAACACATTCAATTATCAGTGTAATTACAGGGCAATTCTCCCTCTTCCACATCATGTGATTTTATTTTAGATTTGAACAATACACATGTATGGTTTGTCTGGATTTTAATAGCTACCATATTGCTCATCCATTCTGTTAGTTGTATAACTTTATTAAACATTCCCCATCTCCACATGGTTCTTGATTTGTTTTTTTAAGTTTCCTGTTTAAGGCAATTGCCACTCATTGGTGGCAATTGTACTGTTCTTAACCCAGAGCTGATTTCCAAATGCTGACCTTCAAACAGTTCAAGGTAAGAATTGCCTCTAAACACATCCTTATATAAATGAAGTATCTCTTCTTAAGTGGAGTGCATTATCTGGAATTGTGCATGACATGACATTATCATTATGTTACATTGTTCACAGCTTTTTACTCCATCCACTCCATTCCCTGCCTTCAGAAAAGAAAAACAAACCAGGAAAAGGGCTCTCTCTACTCTTCTGAGCTGTGCTCTAAAGGTGTTCTCTGTGAGATTACTTTTGGCTAAACCTACCAGTGGACATCACCCCAAAACACCTGCCCTCAAGTACCATTGAATAATTTTTGCCCAGAGCATCTTGCCAATTCACAAGGAAGATTTCTTTTGAAAATTCTCCCTGCTGTTACTCTCATGCACTACGGTCTGAGCTGGTTGCCTTGGTCATGGCTGTAATCATACTCCAATATTTAATCTTTTCTTCGCGGGGATTCACTTAGCAGGTGTTAGTGAAGGCAAACCCACCAAAGGAGATGTTACTCTCACCATCAACTTAGAGAAGAACATTTCTAGCCTTACGTGTACATTTTTGCACAGAGATTCCTTTTCTGGAGGCAGGAATATGAAAAAAGTGACTGTCAAAAGCTTTCCTTGACATCTCCATTGCTCATCCTTCTGTGCACAAAACCTACTTTCATTTATTTCAGCCTGTGTTTATGCCTTTACTTGACCATGTGTGAATCATGTTATTTCAGCTGGTTTTGCCCTAGGCTTTTTTGTCTGTTTGCTGAGCAAGACCAACAGTCCATCTGAGTCCAGTTCCATGACAATATAAGTTTGATAGTTGCAATGTACTGATTCTTAGCTCTCTCCAGTATCTGAGTTCAGCTGTACATCTGTCAAACTTTTCTCTTAGGTACTTCTTACTTTTCCAAACTGTTTTAGATTTTGTTGGATCTTTCTTGAGTTCAGCTCTAAGGACTTATGTCAAAAAAGCATGCTTTGCCATATATTCTATATTCAGTGTGGCACCCCAAAAGTTGTTCTTCCTTTATCTATTTCACATCATTTTCCATGCTTCCCTGGAAGAAGTCCATTTTTCACAAATCACTGTGTATACAGATTGCATGAGAGAATGAAGTATTGCTTACAGCCATGCCTGAAGTCATTCAGTCAGCCACAGCAAAGAAGTTAAGCAGTGAAATCTATTTCACTTCTGGCGCCACACTGAAGAAGCACACTCAAAAATACATTTGTAAGAAATAACAGCAGCTTTATTGAATCTACTATGTTATGAGCAATTCTGCATATGCTAGTAGATGTTGCCATTTATGATAATAACTATGCACACACAGAGTATACACCAATGCCTATATCTGGAACTCAGAAGACTACTGCTTCTTCCTTGCTTATGAGTGAAAGGTTTCTGGCTGCTTGCTCAGATTACTGAGAAGATGGAGGTCAAACAGAAAACCAGTGCAAATTGGCAAGAAAAATGACTGTGCTGCCTTGGAAGTTTTCATTCATTTCATTGAGTGCAAATGAATAGCACTCAAACCGGTACTATTTTTAAACAAATATTAATTCTGGGGTGATAAAATCTATCCTACAATGCCAAATGACTTTGAAGTTAAATAAGTTCATCTTTCATCTACACTGCTTACTTGCTTCAGCTTTTGGTCCAGCTTGGGGATATTCAACTAGTTTGCTCAGGGAAACCCTCAGGTGTGCGCTAAGCTGGGACATGTTCTGCTGCACCATGGGTAAGCTTCAGAAGTGTCTTTGTGGCCAGTTACCTCAATGTGTACCACATGCTATTGTGACATTGCTATGAGCTGGGGGGGAGCAGAAAGTCACTTGCCACATGGGACACAATGTTTGGCAGGAGCCCGCACTTAGACTGTGCTTATGCTGCCTGACAGGACTTCATGAAGACACTGAGTAGGGTTTGGGAGTGCTTCATGCCTTTTCTAGGCTTAGATAAAATCAGGCATAGGCAATAAGACCCAAAGATAAATGAGGAAAGAAGCATTACCTTTGCTTGTTGGATCTACCTTTTCTCCATCTTCACCAACAAAAATCCCCTGGATTTAAGTTGTGTTACTGTGAATAAAATAATATTCCCTAGTGTATGCACAATTTTCAAACATGCACCATTGTTTCCTAGAGTAGAGAGGAGAGCAGTAGCTCCAAGACTAGTTGGGGGTCTCTGGCACATCCCCAGAGCTCTCCTGATTCCACATGTTCACTTGCACATACACACACACATGATCCCTGGAGGCCACGCAAACTCAGTCTGATGGTAAACAACAACAGGAGATCTGCCTACTCCAGAGCCATGATTACATCTTCCAATGCAAAATGTGCTAGCAATAATTAAATCTCCAGACACACAAACCATGCAGTGTCTTCTACTTATTCAGGAATATAAGTGTGGTTGAGTCATTGGAAACAGCAGTGTTGTGACCTGCGATAAGATGTCTTAAAAGTAATTGTCTTGTTTTCTTAGCATTGAATTTATGTAAAAGAACTTCAGCCTGAAAAAGAAAACATTCAAAAAATGCTATAGAATTATTATGATTGCGTGTTATGATCCAGCCATTAAGTCACTTTTTTCAGCAGTCAACCCTCATCCTGAGGAATATTTTGTTGAAGGGAGCAGAAGCTCCAACCATAGTGTCCTTTATCTACATCTCAGGAAGGTAACAAAAAAGCCCAAACAAACAAACAAAAAGAAATCATCTATTGTTAGAGAGATAGGATGAGAAAGTTGGGGCTGTTCAGCCTGGAGAAAAGGCTGCATGAAGACCTCATAGTACCCTTCCAGTATCTGAAGGAGGGCTATAGGGATGCTCGGGAGGGACTCCTCATTAGGGACTGTAGCGATAGGACAAGGGGTAATGGGTTCAAACTTAAACAGGGGAAGTTTAGATT
>JANRGW010047480.1:0-32455 GCA_024733675.1 Psilopsiagon aymara
CAGGAGCAGAGGGAAGAAAAAGGGGGAAGTGAATGACCAAACTGTGTGGCTGATTTATGGCTTAAACCACGACACTTATTTTTGCTAGCCATGCAGATCTGGCCCAGAGCATCCCTGAGCTGTATTCTGCTCTTGTTCACAACAAACTTGTTAGCACAGCTGCAGATGCCAGTCCAGATGTGCCTCCATGGCCCCTGTGCATTTCCACTGTCTACATCCTTTCAGGGGAAAGAACCCAAACTTGTGACGCAAACTGAGGCATCTGATGGCAATGAGGCTGCAAAAATGTAAATTAGGAAAGATTTTGCCCTTCCAGAATTTTTGTTACACATTAAGTTACCTCCTCCAGATAGAATAAAGGTGGATTTTTGGTTGCTAACTCTGGCAACAGCTAAAAGCACTGGCCATTAGGAAATTCCTAGTGCACTTTGCCTGGGACCTTTTTGAGCAGATCCTCACAGCTCTGACAATGTTCCTATTACAGGTACAAGATTCAAATCATGATTGTGATTTAAACCTGGAAGCATGCACACTTCTGGTTGCATTTGAGGTGCTTTCTGCTGCCTGTCTGCAATTCAGAGCCTTTGGTTTGCCTAGTGGGGTGCACTCTCCAGGTATGAGTATCACATTAAATCCTCGTATGGCATTACACAGATGACAGAAAGTACTAAATTACTGAGGAATGTGCTATGTAGAAAGATGAAAAATGTGAAGAAAAACAGCACCAAAAATATCACAAAAAAATTCTCATGCAACAAGAACTGCCTCAAACCCTGTCGTTATCCTTTCCAAAGACTAAAAGGTGCTCTGACCTTGTCTTCAAAGGTAAACCCCAGAGCATCTCAGAGCAAACCACAATGTTTCCCTCTCTCTCTGTAATTTTTTGTCTTGTTAGAAGTCAGCTATGGAGAAAGCAAACTACGTGAAAGCTGACACTCAGCTGGCCTAACACCTCACTGGAATAGTCATGGGTGCAGAATAAGGACATAAAAAAATATTCAACTGCCTTCTGTGATTTAGATACAGAATCAGAGAGAGTAAAGCCAAGAGATGAAGGATTAAATCTATTACTCTGTTTAAAAAAAAAAACAAGTGGAAAAGGCAAAGGAGAAGCCAAGTCACAGTGAAACCACAAGTGGAAATCTGAGGTATAGATAACCTAATTATATAAGTGGATTTTAGCTCTGACAGCAAGGTTAATGATACAACACTTGGAAGCATGCCAGGACACATTAGTGACCATAAGCAGTCGTAAACTTGGTTTTACAGTGAAGTGAAAGAAGCCCTGCAGTATAGCATCTCTTGTCATCCCAGTGAAACATTGGCTGTATGTGTGATGAGTTGGGAAAAAGAAAACCTTTGTATTCAACAACATCGTTTCCTGTGACAGCTGAGCTGTATCTAGAGATATCCCATTTGAATGCTGATGGCAATCCTATTTCAGTTTCAATATTTTTTATTTTTACAATTTTCTTGGGTTTTTTTTGCTTATAGTCTGAAATACACCACTGTACAGGGATAGTAAAGGCCCCACTGTCCTTTCTCAAGGAGTGTTAATAGTATATGAACTCATTTGTGAAGAGGACAGAGAGAAGGGGACTAAGGTCAGTTACCACAGTGCAAGATACACAGTGCAGCATTAGCTGGAAACTATGGGGAGGGAAAAACTCTCACAGATTTTTGATTTTTCATTTTTTTTTAATTTAGAGAAAATTAGTTATATATTCAGATGGAAGTGGATGTGATCCGAGCTCTAGATGATACAGCTGCCCACAAGAAGAAAGCAAAGGTGAAAAATGCCAAGGGAACAAACAGCAGGTCTAAAGCAAGTAAGGAGAGAATAAACAGTAAGCTGACGGAGCAGACAAGAGGAATGAATCAGTCAGACACAGGAATTAAAAGAAGAGCAAAACTGAAAGAACTCTGTCAGTTTAACATAGCTTTTAAAGTGTCTAGCTTGACAGAACCGTAGGAGAAAAAGATTATTTCAGTAAGAAATACTGACAGCCCTTCTTGCTGCATAAGGAGTCCTACAAGGTAGCTTTGGCAAGTTGGAGCTGGGGGGGGGGACCTCTGAACAGCTCTGGGAATGACAAGAAAAAAAGGGAAAGAAAGGCTTAGATGAAAACCTTTCATAGTACTAGCCTGAAAATCTAAAATCAGACTATTACAATGCAGATAGAAAGACAGATAGATCAGAAACTGAAGATAAACAGGAACTGATTTCATTAAGGAAGCTCTCAGCCGGTGATAAACAGGATATTGCTTGGGCAAACAGTGCACAAGCAAAACTTTTCCAACAGCTATATTCAACAGTTATCTGTTTATATTCACTGTAAATATACTTTCCTAATGTATGTCACAATAATAGCTCCCAATTTTTCTCTTTCACCAGATTTGCACTTCTGTAAATGCCTTGGAATCATCAGTGGGCCTCCCAAATTGTCACAGGCTACATGAGAGCAGCTCATAGCAGCCCTGTGTAAAACGAAATATGTTTCCAGTACAGGCACTGCAAACACAATTCTGTATCACTCCCACTTGCAAATACTTTGAGGTCCTTTGTGTCATTTTTCATTTCTGTATCCTTCCAAATTTACTTTCATTCCTTCTCATAATTTCATTGGAGCACATAGGTGCTTGTAGCAGAGCACAACAACATAGATTTTCTGAGCTATGAGAAACACAACTATCACATGCCCCTATACAAGCCCTGAGCAGTCCACCCTAGCTCCCTGCAAAGCTTTCATTTGAATTTGAGCCAGAACAGTTGTTTTCAGGACTCCCATTGATGCTGGATCCCACCGATGGTAGCTACCAGCAGATCAGGGCTCTGACTTCCTGAGGACCTCTTCTACTTCATCTTGATACCTACTTGCTTTCTGGTTTTTCCATTTTAAGCTCATGAATAAGTACCCTTTGGAACATGGGTCCATTACAGCTGCAGACCAAAAACACCAGGAGCTGCTCACCTATGAGGTGCAAGCAGAGATCAGGCCATGCACAGTGGGCACAGTGCAGGGGAGCCTGAGGTGCTACAGTATATGAGCACAGTGAGCTGCTTTCTGCTAACTTTCATCACCTTCTCCAGCTTCCCAGAGCTGTGGCTTCTCCATTCCCTGCCTAGTGGCTAAATGCTGCAGCTGCCTGTCGGTGTCAAAGCACAGGGTTAATGATTATATTCACAGCAGGAGTTTTTTTCTCAGTTGACATCAAAATTGATGTGTCCTGAAGAGCCAGTCATGTATTCCTTCATGCTTTAAGTACCTCTGACTTCATTGGGAACTTTGACTGAATGAGCAATGCAACAGAAGAGTTTCAGTCAGCTTCAAGACGTGGGGAAATTGAAGAAAATATTCTGCTTAATTTTAGTGGCTCTTAGAAGGCAAACTTAGAAGTATTTCCATGACTGTACCATGTAGGTTTTTGTAGCTTACAAGCAAGAGCCATTTATGCTGGGCAAAGACCAGTGGTACTCTCCGCATTTTTCTCCACATATCTTGCCTTACTACATTGAGAATTGCTATTGTATGCCTCTGAACTAAAAGGAATATCTAAATGATCTGTTTTGTTTTGACTAAGGCACAGTTAATTAATCTTCTTCCATTTCCTATCTCTTGTTGGCATTGAGAAAGCCTACACACAACACTACTGTGTTTCACAGATGTAGGAAGCTATGGAAGAGCAGGGTGAAGAAGGAAGAACTGCATAAAAAGATTTCACTGTTTCTGAAAGGATGATCATGTGCTCATGTTCAAAAAGGAGGAAATCCTGTAGATATTTTCAATATGATGTAGAAAATACTCAAACTGTGTTTCAATAAAGTACCATGAAATAATAAAATTACTAATGTTAATGCAATGATTTTATGCTTAGTTTTAATTTAAGTGTCCTTTTGGAGATAAAGAAGAAAGTTGTATTGATGGTGAATGGATGAAGAATATGAGCCTTTATTGGACAAGCTAGCCCCACAGCAGAAAGGTAACTATGGTATTTGCACCAGACAGAGTGGCATGTTCGCATAACTACAGGGTATCGAGGTCCTTCAGAGCCTATGGCTCATTCACATCAAGCACAGGCACTTCTACAAATGGCAACTATATTAGTCTTACTGAATTTACTGTGCTAGCATTGCCATACCTCTCTGGGATAGAATTGTGTTGGCCAGAGCTAAGCTGGGTATCCCCCAGCCCATGGTTGTACCTTCCGAACAGCCCTCAGTTAACTGAAGCGGCTGCTAGCAAAAAGCGAGTGTGTGCCAGAGCCTTTCCTCTTGTCTGTGAATGGGAGAAGCAGAAGGTAAAAACAAATGCCTACGCTTCTTTTGAGGAAGTATATAACCAAGATGATGCCAGGCACTGTGGAGCAGTGTGGTGAAAGCACTGCAGATGCAAAGCTGCTTTCTAACTGCCAGAGCAAGGTGAAAGGTCTTCATATAGCTTCTTTTTAAAATGATTTTGCACATAAACTAGGAATAAATTAGGAATAAGTTAGCAGCAGACTAACCAAGAGATGCTCAGGAAGACCTTATTCAAAAGTCAGTGCGTATAGTACTTAAAAAATTAAAAATCCGTGACTGTCATTTTCTCTATGAAAATCCTATTTGAACACTGTCCTAAATATCCTAAATATAAAGGCTTATTGTTTATTAAAAAACCCCAAACAACAGAAAAGCAACCAAACAAAAACAAAAACAAAAAAACCCCAAACAAACCGCAAACCCAACAGCTGAATGGGAACAGAAGTAAGTTTGAAATCACAGTTTGCACTTGCACTAGCACATCTGGCTAGCTGAAAGGAGGTGCCAAACATAAAGCACAAAGGTGGAAACAGGAAATGACATTTTCCAGAAGTTAGTAGTGACAGTGGTGTGAATACCTGTAGGTATTCACTGCACAAAGACCTAATGTCTGTGTTTCATGGAATGAAAACCATGAAAAGATGGAACTTCCAAGAAAGGGGGAAGTTAGCTCTTTAGCATCTGAGCCATTATTTGCCTCAGGCTGAGCATGCAGAAACTGAGCCCTCTTAAATCTGTGTGCAGTCCTGGAAATGCTAACTTAAACTTTTTAACCCTCTGCTAATTTGCCGTACTGATTTTTTATTTCCCAGCTTACTGTACCTGCAAGATGTACCCTGCTAGATGACTGCAGCATCTCTAGAGGAAATACCTTTTCCATCTACAGAAACAAATGTTAACAAGCCACCAAGCTGAACAGAAAGAGTTCACCTTATGCCCAGAGACACCTGCCCCAGGCATCACATCCCTGACATTCAGCTTTCACTGCCTGTGGCTTTGCCCCTCCCAGGCTGCTGTTATCAGCCATCCTACATTCTCATGTTCCATACGTCTCCCAACAGATGTAGTGAAATTAAACCACATCTGTTGGATAAAAGTTTCCTGTACTGTTTAGGTCTCTTTGGCCTCCAGTCTCTAAAGACAGATTTAAACTGCTGGTTTGCCTACGGCTTCGATTAGAGCTATGTGCAGAGCTATGTGCGTGTGAGCCTTCCCCTGAAGTCATTTTCCTTGTTCCCTGTTTACAACAACCAGGCACTTCAGCACAAACTGTTTTTGATAGGGGAATAACATGTGTACTGTGTGGGAATAGTTAATACAAAAGATGTTCACTTTGCTGGAATTTGCATAGGAAAACTCTGCCCAGAGCCCCCTGAATGGGGAGCCTCTGTTCTGCAGTAAGTGCAAATGGACAAATTATTTCCATTCCTCAAGACACTCTGCAGAATTTGCACAATTTCAAAGCTAGTTGGGTGAAGGAGTTTTACAAAGCACTGGGTCAAGATACTCAGAGGTGCGGTGAAATGCTAAAAGGATTTCTCAGTGGGCAAAACAAAGGTTACAGGAGAAAGATCTCCAATAATCAAGAGAGATCTTAAGATTTCCTCCAGCTTCTCACCACTTGATGCTACTGAAACATATGTTTGATTACGTCTCAGGAGGCACAAACTAGTGCTATATTTGGCTGTCAGTATTTTTCTACTGGTTTTCTTTTATTCAGCAGTCACTGTCCTAGAGATGTCTCAATTCTCATGCAGGAAAGAATGTTTTTACTGATAAAATTCCCCTAAGAATACAACCAAGTAAAATTCAATTCTGCCAAAATATATGCAGGCATATTACCAAATTGTTAGCTGTTTGGACAACAAAGAATCTACATATAGTCAGGCTTCTCTCCCATACTCCCCCCTTCCTTTCTTTTTTTCTGGTCCTTAAGAAGCAAATCTCATTCCCCTTTAGGCTTCTCTGCAAGGCATAAGATCCCTTTGCCTCTGTCCCTACCCTGCAGCTCACTTGGCCCTATCCTGGAAGCTGTCACTCAGCTAGTTGTGTAAGAAAACAGCCATGTAACCAGTCTTGCTGGGCTGTCACGAGAGAATGTTTTCTGTTTGTATTACTGGTGCTAAGTAAATGTGAGTATTTCCTTGATAAGAGCAGTGCTTAGTAATGAAAGAAACCATGTAGTAGGCATGAACCTTGGTGTGCCATTAATCCATTAAATAGGCAAACTGAAGAGACAGTTCAGGATACGGTGCCTGAGTATTCCTTGCTCTGCCAGAGCAGATTTCTGCCCTATTTCAAAGAAGTGATATCTATTCCAAAAGATAATGCAATTGCTTGATTTTCTGCCTCTCTGTGTCCCAGCTTGAAATTCATAAAGAAAAGATTCTCTGAAGTTATTTAATAGTGTGTGGTTCTGAGAGAGTCGGAAATCAAATATAATAGATATTTTCTGGTACTGAGATGTTTCTGTGGATGTGGAAAAGGATTAGAGGATCTCTTCAGCTTCCTGCCAGACCATCTCCTGTGATTATATGCAATCACAAAAACTCTGAACCAGTGAGCCAATACTGCTAAACACCAAAGTATTTAGAAAATAGTATTTTTCCCCCAAGTACTATTTCTGATGGCAGAGAAGGGGAACTTGGTTGGGTTTTAAGGTGTGTGCTGAAACATTGGAGTTGGTTTTCGTTTATCCCAAGCTGGTTTACCAATTATTCATGGTTTTGGTTTCGTAAATTGTGGTAATTGAGCGGACAGTTCTCTTGGCTTTTTATGGCTGATTTGGCATTTATTCTTCAGAAATTTAGGTGTGGGCTATTTAAATCTTTGTTCTGCCCTCAGCACTGAATTCCTCTACAGCTATTAGCATATCTTTAATGCTTCTCGTCTCTGCCTGCACTGCCCTTAAGTAGCTGCTACTACTTCTCCATTCGTTTCCTCTGCTGTTCACCACTGGCCAGCTATGAATTGCCGTTCCCTGGCCACTAACCACAAGTTTCTAAGGAGAAATGTAATGACTAGACTTATATTTATCTACGGATACTCAGACTACTCCATTTTCCTTATTATCGTCTACATTACAGTGTAATATATCACAATTTGTCCTACTTCCCAAAGCAAGACGTCAATGCCATGGTCCCCACTCCCTTCCCTTTGTCCTACGCTGTCTTTCCTCCCAGGGGTTCCAATTGTATGCCCATATTTTCCTCCTCCACTTTCACAAACCAGGATCCCAGGCCGCAGTTTTGGTCCCCATAAGTAATAAAATATGAATCTTGATGATGGCCTCCTTTACATTAGTTACCACTTTAATTATGCAATAATTTCAGTGAAATCCACAGTGATATTTCAGAGCTCTGTGTAATTAAGACGAGAAACTTTCCCTTTGTGCAGTGTTAAGTAAATTGTTATCAGATGACATATGCATGATGACATGTGTGAAGAGAGGCAGTGGTCCCAGCTCACCTTGCATTTGGCACTTGCAGGGGTTTCTTACCTGCCTGCTACTGCTCATATTGCTTCCCTTCAGACCATGACTCCATTTTTGTAGGTTCAGACCCTTAATTAAATTAGGTTGTTATAGTTCTGCAGAGAAAAATATAAGACAAAATGAAGGTTAGCAAGGGCTATGGTATCCATACTTCTTCCCACTTTTCAGATAGATAGAAAGTCAGACAGGTCTCATGCTGTTTCATTGCTGAAAGGGAAAAAAAAGTTGATAGAAGAAAGAAAAATGCTAAAAAATTATATTAGGAAAAAAAATTAAAACCAGTTCTGATCGCCCTTTAGCTCTGGTTCTAGCAAAGTCCGTGAGTAGTATGAAGTTCAATAAAATTTTAATCTCATCTTCTTCACTTAAAAAAGGCTTGCTTTGTAGGTTCTGCTTAACAAGGGTGGCTCACATTTACTGCATAGTCCATACCTACTACTGGTCATTTCTCTTCTGACTTCTAGCAAAAGCTGCTTTCCCAAAGAGTAGTAGCTGGTTTGTAGGTCATCTGCTTTGCTTCCCCTTTGACTTTTCTGTACAGCTCTTCTCAGTTTTTTAACGTGCTTCCTCCCCCTCCTGCTCTTTTTCCACCCTTAGTTTCTAGAGGGCACTGTACTATTGTTCCTGTTCACTTTTTAGCTATTGAGGGACCTGTATTTTTAGCAGGTATATCTCTTCTCATCTACTTGGAGGCGAGTACTAATGATGGTGGGAGGGCACCACAGACAGAATGGATCAGCATGCCTCATAATGGCAGCTTAACCTTTATGGCCTTAGCCTTGGGATGGGTGGCAGGCATGAGATCTTCCTAACTCCCACAAATGTCCAGTGAAATTTCAGAGAAGCCCTTCTGCCAACATGGAAATCGGTCAAATCATTCAATGTGCTTAATTTAAAGCAATGAGATTTTAAAACCATGACACAATTGCAGTTCTTTTTGTTCTTTTCAGACTCTTATCAGATATCCAGATAAAAGATTCATTTTTTTTTTTTCTGTAGTTATGAGGTATAGAAACCTTTTTTTTTTCCTTTTCATGATGAAAAAACATTTCTGATCTCACACGGTTGTAGGACCTGAAGTACCAAGTAAAATATGCAATAAAATTTTTAAAAAGGGTGAATATTGATAACTGTCCTGGGTTCAGCAGCAGCAGCCATTTTAATTCTTCTTAGTAGTTGGGGCAGCGCTGTGTTTTTGACTTTCAGCCTGGGAACATCTTTGATAACACCGATGTTTTCAGTTATGGCTTAGAATGTTTGGTTTGACCAGGGGCTTTCTGAGCCTCATGCTCTGCCAGGGAGGAATTGAAGCCTGAAGGAAGCAGAGACAGGACACCTGATCCAAAATGACCCCAGGATGTAAAAATGGAAGGCAGAGACCTGGAAGGGTGGGGGTTCGCTGCTGGTTTGGGCTTGGTATCAGGTGGTAAGCAATTGTATTCTCTTCTCTGGTCATTATTATTACTGGTGGTAGCAGTAGTGATTTGTGGTATACCTTAGTTACTAAACTGTTCTTATTGCAACCTGTGGGAGTTGCATTCTTTCAGTTCTCCTCCCCAGACCCCTGGGAGTTGGGGGGAAGAAAGAGGGGGGAGTGAGTGAGTGAATTGCATGGCTGACTGGGCTTAAACCACGACAATAACACTCAACCTGACTGAAATATTGAGATTTAAAGGCAGTTAACTGCTGCCTTTGGTCTGTATAGCTGAAATGAGAATAGGATGCTTACAAGTGAATTTAAAAAGTAAGAGAAAAAAAGTTGTTTTCCTTTTAGTAGAATCATAGAATGGTTTGGATTGGAAAGGACCTCAGGATCATCTAGTTCCAACTCCTCTGCCATGATCAGGGATACCTTCCACTAGACTGTGTTGCCTAAGGCTCTGTCCAAACTGACCTTGAACACTGCCAGCTTCTTCAGAACATTCAAGTTCCTAAAATGATCTCAAATTTGAATCTCTCCTACAGTGAGCTCAAGGTCTTTATTCTCACAGTCCCTGCATCTGCATTCAAAGACTTGGGCAGTGTGGTCGGAGCATTTGCCAGTGAAGGCTGAGGCAAAGAAGTTACTGAGAACCTCAGCCTTCTCTGAATCCTGGGTAGACAGTTCTCCTGTTAACTTCTGGAGAGAGCCCACATTAACACTACTGTCTTTTGTTTGTGACATACCTCTACAAGCCTTTCCTGTTACTTTGACATCCCTGGCCATTTTCATGGCCATGTTGGTATTAAAACTACTAGTTCAATATGTGTGGTCTGTTTATCAAGAAAAAACCCACATAGTTTTGTTTAAGAAGGGAAACAACCATTGTTCAAGGATGATCAGGGGACTGGAGCACTTCCCGTATGAAGATAGACTGAGAAAGTTGGGGCTGTTCAGCCTGGAGAAGAGAAGGCTGCATGGAGACCTCATAGCAGCCTTCCAGTATCTGAAGGGGACCTATAGGGATGCTGGGGAGGGGCTCTTCATTAGGGACTGTAGTGACAGGACAAGGGGTAATGGGTTCAAACTCAAAGAGGGGAAGTTTAGATTGGATATGAGGAAGCAGTTCTTTATTGTAAGGGTGGTGAGGCACTGGAATGGATTGCCCAGGGAAGCTGTGAAAGCACCATCCCTGGCAGTGTTCAAGATCAGGTTGGACAGAGCCTTGAGTGACATGGTTTAGTGGGAGGTGTCCCTGCCCAAGGCAGGGGAGTTGGAACTAGATGATCTTAAGGTCCTTTCCAACCCTAACTATTCTATGATCCTATGATTCAGTAGGTGGGACAGACTGGCTTTTCCACAGCACCTGGCTCAGATGTCACCTATTCAAAATGCCTGATTGCATGGATGGGCAGGTAAAGGGATCAGAGTTGTAGTGCAAACTCATTTGTTGTTTATGAATGGGGGTTTGCAGTATAAAACAAAAATTGAGAGGACATGCAGAAGATAATATTCAACTTAAGTGGAAATAAATGCAATGAATCATGATGTCGAAACCTAAGCTTAATGCGAGATACTTTCTTAAACACAAGTATCAGGATCCAAATAATTTTATACAAACTTTTTTTCTTTTGTGTGTACCCCTGTGTGAAATGTAGACTAAATCTTGGGGGGTTTTCCTCATAAATGCAAAAGATTAATATATTCCACCACACACAGGCCTTGTTTCACATAATTCGGGTGATTTAAGTTATGCAAGTATTAGATATGCAGTGGGTAACTCTGACAGAAACTGTGGTTTAATACAGTTTGGTGTCAATGATCTGATAAACTGACAGGTAAGCTAGAACTATTTAAGTCAAAACTAAAAAAAAGAGAGAATAGCATGATTTATGAAGAACAAAAGTTCATCCTTGGGTCTATTCCTCATTATACTGGCATGAATCAGAAGTAACTCCAGCTAAACAAGATTGGAGAAGCAGACATTTGCTGCTGAACCACACAAGTCCTGGAAATGGAATTCCACTGCTTTTGTTATTTACATTTGTCTTTTAATGTCATCCTTTGGATTTTCATGCTTTCATTTCTTAGTACTAAGATTTATCAGGGCTCTCAGGCAAAAATACACTATTATGAAGTTTTCTAAAACCTGAATTATTTAATTCACTGACCATCTGTTGGATAAATACCTAATTAATCCTTTTTGTTATTTATAGATCGTATCACTATATGCTCCAAAAAAAGCTGCTTTAGTCTTTTGGGTAAATACTGAATAAATTAGACATTAAAATGTTTAGGTATTTTTAAAGTAAAATTAAACAAACACATCTATAGCGCAACAAAGATGTGAAAATGTTGGGGTTTGTTTTGCTTTAGGTTGTTTGGTGGTTTTTTTTGTTGACTCCTTTATAAATGCAATAAAAGCTGCATGCCACATATAAGACAGAACTCAGATCCCAGAACTGCCTGTAACAGTGCTGTGGAAAGCATCTGGTGCTCAAAGTCAGCAGTGCACAGCTGACCTTTTCTGCCTAACACCTACATGCTGAACACATGCTTTGCATAAGAAAGGAAAGGCCAAAACACCAGAATGGAGCCTGACATTAAATAACATTATTGCAATTGCCATGTCTGCCCATGGACACCCCGTCATGAACATACACTGTTTCACAAGCTATAAATAGGGTCCCAGTCTGATCTTGTGGAGGGGAAAACTATGAAAATAGACTGATAATAACTTGGGAAAGAAAGCCTTGGATAGCTCTGGCTGTAGAGGGAAGATGAGTTTGGGATCTTTCCTGCCTGAGTCACTCTCCACCTCCGCTGCCTACCACAAAGGCAAAGCTACACTTGCAAGCTGGAGCTCCTCACCATGCTATCGAGCTGTTTTCCTACACAATTGTGGGCTAAAGCATCTTAGCCAGCAAAGAAGGTCCCCTTGCTTATGCCAGCCTAACTTGCCATACTTGCTCTGCACAAGCTATGCAGCTGCTAATACATTTTCAGCGTGTTGCTCCTCTAGCTGATGATCACCTTTTGTTGAAGTGTATACAAGTGAATAGGGAGGCTAATTTGGATAAAAAAGTTTATTAGATTTGGTATGAACTAGGTAACAGAAGTGCTTTTCTTCTCACTGCCATGTTAGGCAAGCTACATTGTAAATCTCTATATCCAACCTTTTAATAAGGTTAAAAATATGTGATAATTTGTATTTTCTGCACAGGCCTTCCACCAAGCATCAAAAATCTATAAATGCAAAGATGCTCCCTGTCTGCTAAGCCAACACATTTCTGATGATTATTGTCTGCTCCTGTGTACAGGGGCATTTTGTACATTACATTACATACAATATGTGCACAGATCTGGAAGGTGGTAACCCATTTCTTCTTATTGTGTCACAGCTCTTCCTCAATGGTTTCTGAGCTAAATACTCATTAAGTCATTCTTATCAACAAATTAGTATGTGTGGTTTTTTAAGAACCCACTCAGAATGCTAATTTTAGGAAGACATTTGAACGAGAAGCAAGATTTCTCTATGTGCAATTTATATATCCACTTGAAAATACGGTTTTGTAATGAAATGTTGAGAGATCCTTAATTATTGCAGCTTTAGTGGCACCATTATAATACTAAGGAGAGACCGTCTAAAAAATAATTCCCTTCAGCAGAGATTTGCTGACTACGCACCTGCTTCAGCAAATGAAAACAGAATTCAGTGTCAAAGCATCCTTTTGACTTAGTGCTGCTTTCCTTCTCTCTTGGTCTCAGTATTTCTTGCACATGAATGACAAGTATATCTGCAAAATAATAAAATGGGGGGGAAAAAAATAGCCTTCCAGTTAGTGTTTCTGCTGATGCATCAATTCATTTCACCTCCTATGTGATATCAACATTATGTCTACGCAGATTTTATGAGAAGGCTAACTGAAGTGAAAATCAAGCCAATGAACTGTTTAATATAAACTAATGAAATCCAGATATAAAAGGCTTTCACAACTGGTTTGGAGCTTTAATTGTCAAGGTGATGTAAATTCAGAACACTCTTAGGTAAAGAAAAGGAACTCCAATGGTGTCACTTTGTGATAACTGATTTTAATCAAATAATCCTAAAAACAACCTTGTCCTGAAAGATACTAAGTAAAATAAAGAATGTGCAAGGTAAAAGTTGGAATTACTATGGAGTGAAAATGGCAAGTGCATTATCATTTGTGTCTTCTGCCTTGTACTTACACTGTAACTGCTGATGAATGTATCTTGCTGTAACTTAAATAATCAATCTCATCACAGTGGCATTTATTTTTGCTTGATCAACAAATGTTTCTTCTCTCTACAGCCTGAAACCCAAACAAACCGGGCATGACTGATTTTGTGTTTGAGCCTCTCACACTGTTGTACTGCAGTAATGCTTGTGATGCCAGGTCTTGGACTTGGAATACACTGTCTTAGAGTGTTCTTCCCTTCACCGTACTTGTTAAACTCCTGCTGGGGTGAATATGCCTACAGACAGATATCTGCGTGATTTCTGTGAGTCTCTTTGCATTTCCACATTAACAGGCAAATGGTTGATTATCAAATGAAAAAGAAGAAAAAAAGTAGTGTATAACACTTTTCCTCTAGTTGTGGTCCAGAAACACTGAAGACTTGAGAAAAGAATTTTGCATTTTATATCTATTGATAACTATATCATCTATATCTATGTCTATCTCTGTAAATGTCTATGTCTATATCTATTTCTATTTCTATATTCGATTTTTATAATCTATAATCTATAGTCTATAGTCTATAATCTACAATCTAATTTATAATCTATAACACTATTTTACATAACAATTCTGGGAAGCACTGTCTATAGTACTTTCTGTAGAGTTCATTCGTTGCTAGCTTTTTTTCTTACACTGCAGTCACATGCCTTCAGTGGGTATTTGATATTCAGCTTTCATAATGCTTCCCACCTATTTTGCTCTTATCTTGTATTGGTGGGAACAGTCAACCTGTGGATGCTGCAAGGGAGGATCAAGCCCTATATTACTAAAAACACCATGCTGGGTGGCACCTGTTTTTCAGATTATTTAAATTTCATACGGCCCACTTGAACAGAGACATATATTTAACCAGAATTCAGTGTTATGTAACAAAAGTTATGCAGAAAGGAAGGGGAAAGTATCTACTCACACTGAGGGGATTATCAAAGCTGCATATGATGGAATTTAGATTTATTATGTGCAGAGACTTAACTACCCTCCAGGATGTCGGTCTACAGCAGAATAAGTTCTGTTCCAATAATCACCTAATTTTGTCAGACTTTCATATTTCAATGCACACTTTTAGAAAAAGCAATTTTTAGATTTTTAAGCTAAAAGATAGTTACTTTGAGGTAAAGCAAACTTAAAAAATCATACCCATCAAAACCTTCCACCTACAAAGTTATGACAACAGAATTCAAGGAAAGAAGGGATCCTTCAGGGTAGAAGCCACAGGCTGGTAGACCTGGGCACCGTGCACACATTGACCCAAACTAAGGAGGGAGAAACACTGCTCTGGAATATGTTTCACTTTCCATTGGATCATTCCACCACTCTGATTAAACCTAGATGCAGTCTTCTTTTGCCAGTGCCCTCTTCTTTTTCTATCCACTGCTGGGAGAATCGGTGCTCAATCTAGCTTGATAGCAGGAGGCAGAGGAAGATGATCCAAGCACTACAGAGAATATTGTAGAAGGACCTTTGCTAGTGAAAACATTCAGCTGCTACTTACATTATGGTCTCTCAATTTCTCTTGCATGCAGTTGCTGATGCTCCTGTATTTTCCCTGTTCTGAGATAAAGCTATAGGGGTCTATTCTTCACTTTCAGAAATACTACAGTTCATTTCTTCAGAAAGTCAAAACATTACATGCCACAGCACTGAAACAGTGCAGGACAAAATTGCCTGATGTCACTAAACTCCCTTAGGACAGAGGACAAAACCTTAAAATTAGTCACATAAACTATGGAAAGCCCAAGGTTTTGTTCTGGTGCTGGTACATGGGTAGAGTTTTATGTCATACTATATCATCACTGTCCAGAAGACTGCTTAGGCTTTTGCTTTCCAGGCCACATCATGGTGTTGAGAGAAGGGTCACCACAAGCTGTAGAAAGAAAATGGATCCATACTACATTTTTACAGAATGTTTAGGAAGCTGGAGAAGGTTTACGCCAGTGTCTAATGGTTAAACCATGCAGCTTAGGAGGGCACGGATGTTCCCTGTGCATGATGTCCTTTGGCTGTATAGAAGTCCTTGTCCCTCCTTGGCATAACAGGAAGCTGAATTGCAGTTTCTCAGTGGCTTTTTGAGGCAAGTTGAATTCCATCCTGCTTGTTGAAATATATGGTTTAAAATGAGTGAAGAATAATGTTTGATAGGTTCTATTTAGCATGCATGCTCATCGATCTCAGGGGAACCTGGAATAGAAAGGTCCATGAGGAAGGTAACAATCCATAAAAATCAAATGCAACAGGGTGACTAATACTTAGTGGCAGAATCAATATCTAAAGAACTTTCTGTTTTGATGCCTTTGAATGATGCCACAGAAACCTTACTGCTGCAAGGCTGATGAATGGAGTCAGCAGAGGCAATCTGACAAACATGGGTGAAAATGAACTCAGAATCTGTCTTCCCTGAGCAAGACTGACTTTAATCATTTAATTTGTGAGGATAAAATAAGTGCAGAGAATCTAGCTTTATCTGGGCACTCCTGTTTCAATTGATTTGTCTTGTCACATATTGGAAATATGCTTTAGCCCACAGACACCAGCATTTTCTTTGGGAAGGTTTGACTTAACTAGCTGACGATGTTTGGAGATGCAAAAAAGTCATAGCACAATTAGTATTCAGTTCTGAAATAGCAAAACATTCTGCAGAACATGGACCTTTCCGTTCCTTCCAGCTTCATTCTTACTTTCCTCTGTTCTGTGGGCTCAAGCAAAGAAAAACCCCTAAATTCAGGACATTTTGATTTTTTTTTGAGAAAAAGTTAATTTTGTGCTTTCCTCATGTTTCTTCATCATGCTGGACACAATTATCAGGTCATCCAAGGCAAATTCTTTGTTTAATGCATACAGAAGTACAAGTACATATACTGTGTCTCATTATTTCTCCATTTTCAATGGAAATTAAAAGAAAAGAGATGGCTATGGCATACATATGAGTGGATGAAGGACCCATTCTTTGGGATTCATTTACCCATACATCTCCCGAATTACATATTATTTTTTGCAGTACTCTGCACATATCCTTCAGCATGACTGGCCTTCTTTTGTCTACCTGTTAGCAGAAGCACCATCACATAGTGCATTTGCTTTCAGATTAGCACAGTCGATCTCCTCAGTACAGTGGAGCACCCAGGAAGACCAATCAAAGCAACTGTCTTTGCAGGCAGCAGCATTTCTGGTATCAATACCTGGTGACTCCTGCCTCAGCTCTACCAGGATAGCCCTTCTTGGAGAGCAGACACCATGAAAGCCTGTCACTTTTCCCCACCAGATGGCAATGTGACAGCAAGTGGTCTACTTTGTCTGGTAGGAGGGATGCAAACTGCACTTTCCCATTTGCAAATCACTTCCATATGGAAATTCACCCAGTTGCAAGTCATTTCCAAGACATTTCCATTTCATGGATGACGGATGTACTTGGAAGAGTATTCTTGCTTACTTCTTTCCTCCCCGTCTTTTTTCTTTTTCTTTTATTCAGTCTTTTGATATTTTTTCCTCCATTGCCTACTCTTGCTTGTAGCTAGAATGTTCATTTATCTTTTCTATACTAAAGCAGTCTTTTATTCTCTCCTTTGCAATGTAATCACCCATAGCAAAGTATAATAGCAATACTTAGCATCTACATAAGGCTTAACATCTTCAAAGCGCTGTGAAAAATATCCCCTCTTCTGAGAGGCAGGTAAGCAGAGTCAGCTATGTTTTACAGACAGAGCAAGTTAAGCAGTTAGGTAAGTAATATAGCTAAGGAGAGACTGGATGACTCAGAAGTTCTTTCTAGTCTTCGGTGTTGACCATTAGATAACAACTGCGCTGCTGTGTTTACAGCTGTTTCTCTTTGTTCTCTTCCAAATGCCGAAACCCAGGTTTTGTCTTTGTATTGGAAGTGCATTTCTTCCTTCATTTCATCTCAGAGTATGACAGGATTTTTTCCCCCTACTTGTATTTCAAAGCAGAATTCTTTTGCTGCTCAGCTGAAGCAAGGTTCTTCTTACTGGTGTATCTTTTTGTAGTTCAAAGCAGGATTTTTTGACTTCTTGTAGTTCAAAGCAGCGGTCGTTCTCTTGTAGTCTAAAACCAGGGTTCTTTTTAGCTCAACCCTAGATAATTTGTTCATCTCAGTGAATTAGATATGCTATACATAAGTATTCTGGACATTAAGTCTTTCCTTCAATACCGAGACTAATCACAGTCAGTTTCAAAATCTTACTGCTTCCCATCGTGTCCTTTGGCTGTCTGTTTCTCTCATGATCCCTGGCGTTTTCTATTTCATATCTAATACTGGTGATATACTCAGTGCAGACATAGACATGAATAGTGCTTAGACCACATTTTCAGATGGAGCTCTGTACTTTGTCTGATTTGGGGGGGAAGGCTTATTTTGAGGCACTGACATGGCTAACACATACTGTACTTTGAAAACCAGACCTTTTCCTCTCACTTCTTACTGTCAGCCTTTTTCTGCACACAACACAAATGAGAGAAAAATCCTCTAATCCAGACAAATGTTATTTTTTTAAAACATTTCATTAAATGTCTCTCACTAGGTATTTCGGGACAACCTAGAATTATCAAATGCAATTTGGAAGAACTGTCTTGTTCCACTGAGCAATTTTTAACCCTTACTTACCCTACATTTAAACATGTCACTCTGTGGCATGTTGCTGGAAAAGATCTGTGCTGACAGAGTTCCATGATATATCATGATGCTGTATTGACAAAAAGGAACAGAAATAACTGGGAAACATATTTACAAATCTTCACAGTTCTTAGGAGAATAATGAAACTAGAAGGACTGCCAGTAGGGTCTCTGGAAGAGACTTTCAGCTGTGGGCTACCTCAGTTAGTCATATCGTCAACTGATATAAATGTGGTGTGGCACCACCTTATCATGCAACAGAAAGATATCCTTCTCTTTGATTAATAATACATAAGGTTTTATCATTTTAAGTGTGGAAGATTAAAAAACTAGAACTCCTTAAAGTGATTTACAGTTCTGGCAACTGAAAAACTTTTACTACCTCACCTCATGCACTGTAGTCTGAAAAAGTGAGTGCTCATTTGGTCTTGGATGTCACCACACCACTAAAAACAAGACGCCTTTGGATTCCCCATTGTGTGACTGGGGCTTTAACTTCTATAATTGTCCATTTCAGGTCTGCTTGTGTGCTGCTAATCTGGTCTCAGCAAAGTTATTTTTTTTCACCTAGTACTCCCTCTGCTCATTTCTGAAGAAACAGAAACAGATTTCCTGCAAACTGGCTAGAAGCTCTGTTAGCTTTCCTCTCTCTCTGGAGGAACGCATTTTAGTCATGGGAGTGCAGCTGATAATGGCTGTAGAAATAGCACTTCAGCTCAAAGTTTCTTTAAGCACTACTTTGTCTGTCACCTGAGTATTCTCAGGAGTAAAAACTGTTATTCTACCTGCACTGAAAAATGTGTGTGTTTTTGAAAGCATTTCTCTCTCACCCACAAATATGCACACACAATACCTATCTCTGCTGAGCAAAAAGCACTTATCGGTATACTCCCATTCAAGTGTTCTCCACAAGTTTCTTGTACTCTTTCTGGCTTTATTAGTAACAGATTTGTTATTTCCAAGGCAGAGTATCCCTGCCATTTAATATGTGGGAATACAAAGTCCATTTTCTCAGTCTTATCTGACAGAAAGAGGGATCAGGCACCCAGAAAGATAGAAAAATAAAGATGGAATCGATCCATTGAGTAGTGCCAATGGCTCAATAATTTTCTCTCCCAACATTATTATCTACATTCAGTGAAAAGCTAAGAAATGGTGTTAAATAATTTTGCATCAAATTCTCTATGAGTCAGTATATTCCTACCTCCAAAAGAATAGCTGTGGTCCTAGCACTTGCCCACACGGAAGCCAGCCCTGCACACAGTAACTGTGGATGGCTGCCTAACAGCCTACATCAGCTGCCACGTTCCATACACCTCTTATAAAATATGAGGTTTTTTTACGCATAGCGGAAAAATGAATAATTCTAAGGTCAGCACTAAGAAATTGGTTTATTCCTCTGCACTTTATTTCGTAGTTGTATTCTGCATGAAGGAAGCCATCTTTCACACATCCAGCTACTTATCCAGAATCTTTGTTTTCCCCAATGCAGATATTTCTTGATAAATACAACATGAAACATTATAAATACAACATAAACCAAGATAAATACAACACTAGGAGTATATCTAGATCTAATGAGTTCACAGGGAGATTAATTTGATGTAACATAGTTGCTAATGAGGCTGAAATTCCCCACTGACATGTATGGTTCAATTCTTTGAAGTATGTATTTAAAAGGCAGAGGATCCATGCTGATAGTACCCAAAATTCACAGGCCAAACAGCTTACTGGGAAAGAATTGAGGCCTTGTTTTCTGATAGCACTCTGCAAGGTGACCTGAGCATTGGTGTAAACTACAGATCTTACATTGCTATCCCCTGGCCACTGTAGAAACCTTTTCCAGCAACAAGACATCAGTGCCACAATAGGTGGGAGATGGTGGGAGCTACCTGTGAGCTACCATCCTGGACAGGATAGGGTGGACACTCTGCTTACACTTCTGCCACGTAACAGTCCTTCTATTCCCCTTCTCACTGATTTCTCCAGATAGCTCTGGATGCAATGCTTGCAAAAGTATGCCTGAATGACTCATGACTCATTTGCAAGGAGTAATTTACCAGATCGATTCAGTCTCATTTCCTGTTTGTGGGACTATCCGCATGCAAGTCACAATTTCCTCAAATGTATTCATTGTCCAAAATTAATTTTGTTTAACCATGTGGACTGAATATGAACTATTCTCTGTATGTGATCTCCCTTGCTCCAAAAAGATTTGCACAGAATTGTAGGAGATCGAATCTATCATGTGACAGGACAAGGAGGAATGGCTTCAAGCTGAAAGAGAGGAGATTTAGATTAGGAAAAAATTCTTCACTATGAGGGTGGTGAGGCACTGGAACAATTTGCCCATAGAAGCTGTGGCTGCCCTATCCCTGCCTGTGCTGAAGGCTAGGCTGGACAGGGCTTTGAGCAACCTGGTCAAGTGGAAGGCAACCCCGCCTATGGCAGGGGATTGGAACTACATGAGCTTCAAGGTCCCTTCCAATCCAAACCATTCTATGCTTCTCTGATTCTGTGCAGCTTCACTTCTGTTTCTTGGCCATGTGAAATCAGCTTTGCATGTGAAATGTACAATAATGGGGCTTGGTAGACACCTTGAACATGAGTGCAGAAATGAGAACAGGATGTGTGTGGCTCTCACATCTTGCATAAATGACCACTGGCTGGCATGCACAGGGCTAGTGTGAATCCCAGTCAATGGCACCACTGGGAGAGATTGCTGCCTTATGCTTATTTCAGTGTCTGACATTCTGAAGCTAATCTTCTGTCAGCATAGTTGAGGTCTCAGCCACTGGAGGAGCTGGCCCCCAGTATATAGTCCGACTTTTTCACCTCTTTGCTGAGAGTTGGTAAAAAAATGCTTTTTCCTCACAGTAAACTATGGCACATCTTTTTTAAATACCATTACATAACTTTCCTCTGTGACTGACTCATCTCTCTGTTATGTCACTGTTATATTAGTGAATGCATCAAAACTGTTCCTCATTTAAACAAACAAGCAAGAGGGCAATCAGGCCCTACATACTCAGGCAAACAATCCAGAGAGTGAATTATAGATTGGCGTAAAGTAAATGCATGAATGTGTTCAAGCTGATTTGTTGACTCAGTTCTATAAACACCTCTTGGATTTTAATCTATACTCTTCTGTCTTCTGGTTTTATGCATCGTTCAATTTTTTTTAAATTCATCTTTTGTGTTAGATTTCTTCATGTATTTTGCCATTTGGAGGCTTATGAATGCAGCACATTTCAAGATGTGGATGTGATATATATCTGTTTTTCTCAGGAAAAATAAAAATGAAAAAGCATAACTAGTGAAAAATACGTAAAACCCAGCAACAGCAACATTTGCAGTTAATAAAAACGAGACTTGCTATTCTTATTGGAACCAACACCACATTTCCCATTGTATTTTACAGAGGCATCTGATTTTGTCTAGGCATACTCTGTCTCTCCCCATCTCCTACACTCTCCACAGTGCATATCTCCACTGTAGAGTTGGTCTGCTGAGCCGTTCTGCCTCTTCCATTGTCACTGCATCCAAGTTAGACTTGCCAGCTAGAGAATCCACTAGTGGGTCTATATGGCGAATATAATGGATGCCTTTATCTCATAATCTTCCTAACCTTAAAAACATCAACACCACCACCCCACCCCACCCCCACCAAAACTCATAGAGCTTTTGTTGCCAGAGGAAGAATGGGATACACAAGCTTTTTAAGACTGAGAAGAACAGCAACTAAGTCCATGCTACTCAGGTCCTAAGATTATCAACCCCAAATGAAGACCAGGGAAACAAACAAACAAAAAAAAAGCACACAAGAAAGATAGCAGTGTCAGAGTGGTAGATTAAGAAGAAACAGGTTGTAATTTGTAGGAAAAGACGAAGGAAATTGCATTGATTTTACTCGGCAAAACTGTAGAGGTGTACAAGGATGTGAAAATCAGCTTAGATGAAGTGTTTGCCTATTTGTCCTTTCGTTTATATGTCTGTATTTTCTTCCCCAAATAAACAGTCCCTCAGTCTTTCTTTCTCCTTTCTTCCTATCTTTTTGTTCATCCTAACAAGCTAACAAGTGTTTAAACTATCAAACAAATGCTAGTAAATTGTTGCTGCTCCCTGTGACACTAGGTGTAGACCACTGTACTCGACTGAAATTGAAGCAAAGGCGGTCTGAATAAAAAACACATAGCAATCCACTGAATCTGAATTTAACCTATTTTACATCTGCTTAACACTAACACAACAGAACAACGGGGTCACTCATTTGTACAATATGTCAAACTGTATTGGGTCAGTGGCTTAGCTAATTACTTTCATACACACTGGATTTTCATGCATATAGATATTTTCTGGCCCAATCATAATTGCTTCATTTAATTCCATAAATCAATCTTGGCTATAGACTGTTTTATCTAAAATGAACTAGGTATAGAAGCAGGTGCATTTTGTATTGCTAATTGTTTTATCATGTCCTGGATACAGTATCTTAAATTTATAACTGCAAATTGAAGGCTAGCTCCTTCGCTTTCTTTTATGTGAAGTAAGTTTGTTAGCCAGGCTTCATTAAACCCCTAAAATAAATGATTTTGACAAGCTCTCAACTGATTCTTCTGACTCCTGGACCTTTCCTTAGATGAGTGGAACACTGGCTCATACTTAAGCTCCCCTCTTCTTTTTTTTTTTCCTCTAAATCCATGTCACTTTTATCTAGCACCTATCCTACATGTGTGACAAGCAGTTGAAACTAGGCTGTTATTGGTTTCTAAATATATATCACTGTGTGAACACTTTCAAATAAGTACTGATCCTTGAGTGAAGAATTCAGCTGCTAACATTATATTAGACCCATTCCACTAAATTATTCCAAGACCCATTTTAGACACATCTGACCTTAAGGTAACCTGTTTTTTCCTCCTGACAAGGTAAGACTTCCTCTTACTGCATACTTACCTTCCACTGCTCCTCAGGCATCTCAAGAAATAGGTCTTTTCACACATTTCAAGGCAAACACTTCCCTTCTGACAAGAAGTGGTATTTAGTTTGGATTCTTTTAATATTAAATTTAAATTATTTTCCATCCAGTGTCACACTAACAAATCTGCCTACTCCCTCATTTCAATGTTCAGGAAAAGTATTTCCAGGCTATCTGGAAGACCATTAGGACACATCCTTCAGTAAGCAGATCCCGATTTGAATGTATAATGTCAATTGTCCCGTTCCCAACATATTTGAGAAAAAGGATAATACAGGAACAGATGTGCAAATATCATTCATATTTATTTTTCCTGAAGACTGTGAGAAACTCAGTCATGTTCTTCCAGACCACAGACAGTCATTTCACAGTCTTTGAGGCTGACAAACTTTGCAACAGCACTGAGGCAAAACAGCAACACCCTTACTGAAGCCAAAGGCCTTATCATGCCTATTTAAAACCTGCAAGAGAGGAGGAATAAAGCCAAAATTTGGATGAGGATCTATTAGCATTTCTTTTCTGGTTTGAATTTCATTTAAATATTTCCTGCTCACAGTTCCAGTCTCTTTTCTTCTTATTTCTTTCCTCAGTGGTGTCAAAGTTCCTTCTAGTCCAGGGTCTTCACAGCCATTTTCGAACCTTTTGACTGCACTCGCCTCCAAAACAATTTGAATTATTGTTATTCTTTCTAGTCAAGAAAGGTTATGCATGGCCAGTCTGGAGTTGATAGGACACAAGTCAAACCAGCTGCCCACAGACTTCTCATATTGCTTGCAGTTTGCATTTAAATCTCACAGAAAAGGAAAATTATTTTCTGTATGGTGCATCTGGGAACAACTGATAGACTTTGCCAGACCAGCAGAAACTGGACATGTGATTTAAGCAGGTTTTGGAACACTGTAACAAAGGCCTGACCCCAGCTTGCTGAAGTAAATGGAAGAAAATTCCCCCTTATTTCTGTGGTCTTTTTGTATCAGCCCCTTAGTTACTTAAGTCAAACGACACAGTAAGGCACTTCAGTAATTAGTAATGCCTGACTTTGTCAGTGACACAACCTCTGGGGGCAGCGTTATATACTCTCTGGTTTCCAACTTCCTCGTTTTCAAGACCAGAGGCATTGAAAACTCATTTGAGGTAAGCACCTTAAAGTGATTCTAAAGCCTTACTGCAGCTCTGCTGACCCTGTGGCTTTGGAGATTATATACAAACCCTAGGTGATCAAGGATGCAAGATGAGCACAGACTATTGCTCAGTCTGTATGAATGAGATTAATACACTAATGCTTTGTATCAATAAAGAAGTTGTAGAAAATAAAGTACGAAGGGCTAAAAGATTTGTCGCTGAAGATAGTAAGTAAAATGCTGAATTTATGCACCAGCTGTGTTTCACAGAAGCCCTCACTTGGCTTCTTTCTGACTGTAACATGGCTTTTTGCTGCCATGCCCATTTCCTAATCCTGGCTCTGCTTGTTGCCCTGTCTAGAGCAGCCCACCCCACAGGTAAGCAGCCTCTGGCACACTGCATAGCATCTAGGATTGCTGTCAAGTCTTCTTATAAAATATACCGTGTCCTAGTCTTTTTCAATGACTCCAGAGTGTATCCGTGTAATCCTGTGGAAAATCATGGATTTCCTTTCCAACTAATGTGAATAACAAGAATCTGGCCAATATAATTCAGATATATTTATATAACTTTTTTCAATTATTATTTTAAGTACCATGTATTCCTAAATACATTATGTAGTTTAGCAACAAAATTGATGAGTTATGCAGTAAAAAAAGAAGAGAAAAAATGAAGAGATATAGGCAAGTGCTAAAAGGCACATCTTCAGCCTGTATTAGGAAGAAGACGAAGAGTTTATGAGGCAAAGAACTACAGGAAATCAGTTTCAGATGTCAGGGACCACAGTGAAAAATGCATCAGGAACCACAAGTGGTGAGTTGTACAGAAACACAATGAAAATTCTGCTGCAAGATGAGTATGATTACTAAGGAGGCTAATTGAGAAAGAAAACACTCAGTAAAATATCCTGAGGCAAGATTTGTCTAGGGCTCAAGGAATACAAAGTCCAAGTGAGAGATAAATAGGGAGCTCACAAGAGAGGCAAAGCTGCTTTTTGTGAGAAGGTGGGTAAAGCCTCAGGAGCCTGCTGCTAGGAAATGCCACAGAAGAGAGAACTAAACTAGCCAAGGAAGGTGTATACCAATAACTTGGTAGAGGAATCCAGCAGACATAAAAGCAAGTGAAAGCAGGCTTGGGCAGTGCTAGGTAATTGCAGTGTCAGTAGGGCGCATGCTGTTTTCCCCAGGAAGAGATTGCTTTGGAGCACCTATCTCTTTACAGATATCTTTGTAGTAACACTCCATTATCACAGTGGCTGACAAGTTTAAAGACCATTATTTATCCCTAAAGATCATCATTCCAAAGGTACAGATCTAGGAACAGAGGCACAGAAGCAGATCGTTGCATTGCATATGTGCTTACTTGGAGCCTGACAGAGGAGCTGAGAAATGCTTGTGCATTGATGAAAATTGCTTCTTTTCAGACTTGCCATACAAACAGGTGAGCTGTCTTTCTCAGTCTACAGTGCTGTGAATGACTAAAATATCCAATAAAACTAGTACATATACATAATTTTGGGGAATTTTTGCTCCGAGGCCTGATTGAAAAGGCTGGGCTTTTCCCATCAGCAGTCAGAGCACTTAAGGAAGTGAGAGCTCTCCTTTAAATGGGCAAGAAACCATGGTGTTACAATTGAAATTTTCTCTGGCAATCTTGTTTCAATAAAAGCTGACCTATTCTTTATTAAGTGCGAACCTGTAGCTGCTTCTGAGACATCAGCAAATTCAGGATCTGGACTTGAATCCTAACCAGCTTCATGCTATTAGGCAATAATGCAGGAAAAACACTGTTTGCCCCCATGCTAAGTTTGCTTCTGTAATTATCACCCTGTAATGTGAAGGTTCACAATTACAAGATAATGGAGCTTAAAAATGGGCTAGTTAGAGCTTCTACCTGCTATTTGTACCAATAATATTAAGTATAACTTCTAGCCAGTGACTCTACTGTAAAAGCATAGGTTTTTTTGGTTTGGTTTGAGGTGTTTTTGTTTTTGTTTTGGTTTGGTTTTGTTTTGTTTTTCAGGAAGCAGACCAGTTAGGGAAGAATTAACATTGAAATATATGAATAATTTACTTCTAAAGTGTGACAGGCACATATTTATTCACATGGAATTTCTCACAGCTCAGCATTTGTGCTGTTTGCTTTGCATTTGACATCATCTGAATAATATGAGAGCTCCCATACATATTATACTTGACAAAACTCATGCTTTTCTATTCAGTTGTGCCACAGAATTTTCAGAATTATATCCTTTCGTTATTTTAGCTTAGCAGACTTAAAAAAATTAAATATCACATCAGCCCTTGCAACATTTTATTTAAAGAACCTTGGTTTTGTCTTCTTTATGCCTTCATATTTATGTCAGGGCTCCTGGTCCTCTCACATAAGGTGTTGACTAGGCTATATACATTATTTTCTTTCCACAATTCAAGTCCACAGCAACTTTTTATACAGATATTTCTGATCGAAGTAAACAGCATCCTTCATTTAAGTGTAATGAGATATGGTCCAGCATTGCAGACCGGAATTTTAACTTTCTTCTTTGAACTGTTAAAGGAACCGTTGCTCCTTCACTTTTTCCTTCTGGTGCCTTGGATAGCAAGTGCTTCCTCTATACATCCTTCTATTCTTTTATTCCGTTTCTTCTCAACACTATCCAAGAGCAATCATCCTTCTGAAAAGAACTTTATTCCTTATACCATTTGAGGTTTTCCCTACCCAATTTCCCCATATCCCTTCTCTGCTTCTTCATGATGTTTTCATGAGGCAATGTTATTTCAATAACATAAAAGATATCTCCCATGTCAAGGACTATCAGGGTTCCCAGGCATCATTGCCACTGAAAAGAGAGATCAAATGATGATTCTGTGGAATAGCTGCTACTTCTTCAGCAAGGATCCATTTGAGATGGTTTCTTCAGCTCCGAGGTTCCCCATCCTGGACTGAGTTCAGGAGAGCTGATTCCTCCACCCAACCTTCTCAGATTCTCTACCATATCAGACATGACTTGTCTAAAGACTTTCTGAGACCATGTAAACGACAGCATACACTACATACCATGGACTCCTGCTTGGGAACATAAATGTGTCTCAGTTAACAGGCAGAGCTACTCAGAAAATAACCCAATTCAGCTGCAGTTTCCCCATCTAGTACATGTATTTATCAAGCAAGTTTGTAGCAGATGACTTTCACATTCTGACTCTCCTTCTTGAACTAATGAGGAAAAATGGGGCTCTTTGCAGGGCCTTGTTAGCAGCGCTTTGGTACGTACTAACCTAGGGGGCATTAGAGCAGAGCAGTTAAAGACAAGTATGAGTGAGGAGATACACTGTGATTTCCTCTAGTATTTAACATTTTTGTGGATATCCTAAAATCCAGGAAAATGTTTTAAAATCCCATGAAATCTGAAACTTTTGCTTTCCCAGTTCTTGCTGCCAGAAGTTATTTTCAATGTTTCAAAGCAATCGCAAAACTCAGAGCTTTGATAGACAAAAGCCTTTTTTTAAGGAAAAGACATAGTGTCACATTTGTAATTGTCAGTCAAGTATGATAAATGAGTCCAAATCCAGATGAATTACCCTCTACTTTTTTTTTCTAACCCCTCTCTCAGTCTTCCAAAATTTCTTATTTCAGGCATTTGCTTGATTAATCACATATTTGATTCAAGAACATGTAATTAGAAGAAAAATAAGGGCACATGTTTTGCCTGTATTCTTGCTGAATGTGTTCTTCATGAAGCATAACTTTACAGCATACCTACTTCTGTTAAAATGTACACCATCATAACTGTAACACTGAGTAGTTATTTAGTTACCCAAGCATCATCTGAATGGCTGACATTACCATTTATGCATTCTAATTGAAAATACAAGCAACACAGTAAATGAACATGCAAGATTTTTACAGTAGCTTTATATGCAAGATTTGTGTACAAGCAGTGGGTAAGAATCACCTGCAAAATTGCTACAACAGACTGCAAACTGTCAATTTAAGATGCAGTCACATGCATATGACACTAGAGTCAGATGAAATATTACTATAACCCACTATTTACTTGTATAAGCATGCGTATAGCCTGAAGAAAAAATCAGGTCTCAAATGTCACTTGTTTGTTTGTTTGGTTTGGGTTTTTTTGGGGGGGAGGGTTTTGACATTTAGGATAGTAAACCAGCTCGATGCAGGATCTATGTTTATTAGATTTTTCAAAAACATGGACACTATTTCAAACCTATAAATAATATACATGACAAAAGAAATGTAAGCATATGACTCACCTCTTCCCTGCTCTTTATGAAGTGGGAAACACTGATGCTCAGCCTGGTGTTTGCAGTACACATCTATTCATTTTAGCTGACATAGTCACATGTGTTGAGAGTAGACAAGCTTTATTCCAAATAGCTCATGAAACTAGTGGCACTGTCCTTGGGAGATGTGGAATGCACATCTCCCAAGGACAGTGATGAGTACCATCACTTTCATGCACTGGCTTCCTATTTATACATCAGGATGCAGTTCGCATCCGACAGGACTACAAACTTATACAGGACTGACTATTTGACTGCCTGCCCTATAACACTGGTTCTGCAAAAGCTAAGAGAAAGCAGGGATGGATGTCATATTGTCTGTGCAGTGTGGTTTGCATTGTGAAGTTAAGTCAAGCATAAGTGCTATTCATATTGCTCCTAAAGAGGGGATCTAGAAAATTTTTAATCTGCTATCACTCCCAGTAATAGATCAGAAACAGTACTTTCCAAAAGCAGAACTACCAGAGCTCTCTACCTGATGAAGACATAGTTACTAGGTGATCCGTGAATCATTTAGCAGGAAGTAAGCTATATAGGACTACTTTACTTAGGTAATTTGCTGTCCATTTTATTCTCCTTCCCAAATGTAAAAAAAAAAATTAAAGGTAACAGGATATGGCAATAAGCTTTTATTAAAAAATAATAATTAAAAAGTAAGTTGGATACAATTTTCAGATAAAATCTCAGCTCATCCTTTTTTTTGTCTCCTCTCACACCAATTAAATCCTCACAGTGAACTTCTCAGAACAAAATTCTTCTCCTGCCAGTCCTGCCATCACCAGCCTGCACATCTTTTTCTACTTCCACAGATGATCATGTTTGTTTGGGTGTTGTTAATAGTTCTAGAACTACACAACACAGTTGATCATGGTGGTGTTATCAGATGCAAAATAAGAGCAGGAACAGTATGCAGGATGCACTGGAGTTAATCAATAGTACTAGAAAATGAAGGATTTTAATCAGAAGTTTTTACTAGCAGGTGAATATACTTTAACAGTACCAGCAACACATACCCTGACTATAAACCAATGTCTAGTCTCTGATTCCAAGCATAAAAAAGATTTCATTTAATTAACATAACCCATATTCTGACATATGAATATTACATATTTATTTTGCTTTTTGTTTGCAGACCTATTAAAAATCCACTGGCTGCTTACTGTATTTAGATCTGACTTTTAAAACAGGTTTTCACAGCCTGCTATTGGTTTTGTTCTGTTTTCCTGTTGATCTAGACAGCCTGGAAGATTGGGAGACCTAGCTCTTGCTCAGAGAATGAACAAACCTTAGGACTGCACCTGTTATTCTGTTTTTGTTCCGTGTGAAGGAAAATTGTCATCCTGTATTTTATAAATTATTATTTTAACAAAGAGATATTATTATACCTCCTTTATCAGCTACAGGATGAGTATCTTGTTCTCAGTTCAACCATGGCAGTGCCATGCTTTGTAGTCCTATAGCTTACAGGGATGCTTACAAAGCAAACAGAACCCCACGGCACTGCTATACGTAAATCTTTGCTACAGCCCTATGAGTTACTCTGACACACTTTTGAACCTGTTCCTTACACTTCCTTTAAAATTTCTTTCTTCTTGTTGCTTCATACAGACCCTTTGCCATTAAAAGCACTTTCCAGTGATAATGTTCCAGTGATAATGTTCCTCCACTTATAACATCTTGGATCCAAACAGCTCCCAAAGCTTATTACCAACTGGCTTTATTGCACAAATGAGCTATTGAGAACTACTTTCTTCTGGAGTATAGCCATATTCGAAGGAAAAAGCTTATGCTGCTTAACGCTGCACTATCTTAGGCAAACCTTCAAAACTAGTTGCTTACACTAGGCACAGCTCTGAGCAAAAGGCGAGTATAAACATCCCAGAAATAGACCTCCTGAGCAATGAGCTCATCAGTATATTTGCATGTCACAGTTTCTGCATAGGGAATTATTTTAGTCATACTGTTTTCTGAATGCATCCTCATTCTCCCTTCATTCCTCCATGCTCTGCCTTGGTAGCAACTGAAACTCCCAAGAGATAATAAGGAATATGACATAGCTACCCAGCTTCTGCACAATGAAGAAGCCTGATTCCTATGGGGTTATCATATAAAGACAGGCCAGGTCCGTGGAAGTAAGCAAGGATGCTCCTACAAATATCATACTATATAAGGTCTGTGGAAGCTATTTCAGCAATAAGACAGAGGTCATCTCTGGGGAGAGAATTTTAATTTTCTTTCATCCCAAGTTAATTCCCTAAGCACCCAGTCTGATGCTTCTGAATTTGACCTTGAATTATCAGTAACAACCAGCCCATATTTGGGACTGGAGAAGGTCTAGTCAAGAAATCCAGGGCTGAAGTGCAGTCTGGTGGAAGGACTGGCTTTTGGGAATACTGCAATGATGTCAGTTGCTGTCATGGCCTTTCTTCCAATTCAGCGCATATATGAATCAAATCTAGAGAATAAGGTCCTCTTGTTTTAAGTCTCCTTCACTGAACTAATGAAAAACCCCAAAACGCAACCCTTGGGGGATGCAGATTCAGAAGCAAGAATTGAAAACTGCATCCCTAAGGACCATAGATTAGATTTGACTTGGAAAGAAGGTTGGATTAAGCTCCTGTTTGAGAAAAATTTCACAAAATAAGGTTTATTTTGTGCATGATTCCTTTTTTGACAGGAAGAAAATCACCACATATTGCTTTTAAGGAGACTGCCTGCAAAATCAGACAGTTTGTAGTATGCTAAATGTAGAGTTTAGGGGTTTCTAATTGTATGTTCCTGTTTTACTGAAAATGCTTATTTTTGCAGTAAATAGGGACTGGTCAGGGAAGACTTTAGGTTTGTTCAACTACATGATCTTATACCACTGGTGTTTAACAGGTTTCATGAACTAAACCCAAAGAAACTGCCATGGCAATACAAGCAAATTTAACTGACATGATCCCGAGAGACCACAGTACAGATTCAATACAAAGATCTCAAAGCACTGCCTCAGAAAAACTGTTTCCATTGCAAAAATACAAATAAAATCCCTCAATGAGGAATGACTAATCATGTTTCTGTACCGAGGATAAATGACAGCTTGCATGAAGCTAGGGAAGCAGGAAATAAGTCTCTTCCTTAAGCAGTTTAAGGAAGGGTAAAACTCATTTTCCTGTGACAATCATTGCTGCAATGGTTGAAAGGAAACTGCAATCTGACACAATGTGCCGATGAACAAAAAACTTAAAGTTTTAGAGTAGAATGTGTTACTCATAATTAAATATGGATCCTTATGAATCAAGAGCGAGTTAATAGTTACGTTTCTCAAGGTTAGTTACACAGGGTGTTGTGAGGAAACACAATGAATAGAGTTAAGTAGCAAAGCTAGAAAATCAGAGGTTCTTTACGTGCCCTCAAAGCGCTCTCTCAAAGTGCTATGGAAGCTGTTTGCAGTTAGTCTTTTCATAGAAGACTCAAGGAGGGGAGTGGAGTGAGTGGCTGCGTGGATCTGTGTTACTAGCTGGGCTTAAACCACAACAGTTCTTTGTTGGGCCTCTTCAGCATGCATCACCTCCTCCTCTGGTGACATTCCAAAATCTTTGCCTTCTGACCAGTCCATGATGACTTCTAGAATTCCTGGATGACTGGGATTTCCTATTCAAGCTCGCTGTGTAATCAGTGTAGCTCATTTATTCCATGTAGCATTGGTTGCATGATGTGTAGAGGAGACCCTGCCTTTGAAGAGCCCAGCACAGGCAACCAGGGTGCCAGGAGGACCTGTGCTTCAGTACCAATCACTTCTTGAATGGTGTCATGGGTTCAGCAGTAGCAGTAATTTTTCTCCTTCTTAGTAGCTGGTGCAGCACTGTGGTTTTGATTTTCGGCCTGGGAATAGCACTGATAACACCAATGGTTTTAGTTATGGCTTAGTGATGTTTGGTCTGGCCAAGGACTTTTGGAGCCTCATGCT
>JANRGW010047484.1:14268-26746 GCA_024733675.1 Psilopsiagon aymara
AGCCATTCCCCTGTCCTGTCCCTCCATCCCTTGTCCAGAGCCCCTCTCCAGGTTTCCTGCAGCCCCTTTAGGCACTGAAGCTGTTCTCAGGTCTCCCTTAAGGAGCCTGCTCTCCTCCATCCTTGCCAACTTTCATTTTTAATTCTCTCCCAGAGCATAAGCTCCACTAGCAGTAGTAGTATCCCAATATTAATATACTCTATTAGGATGCTATACTAGTAGCAAAGTACTGCAAATGTATTAATTTTAACAGGAATGTTTACTGATAATGTAGCAGCCACTTTATTCTAAAATAATTCTAAATTCTGCTTTTCAAATTAAAAACTCCAAGAGTTTTGTTTTTTTCTTTTATGCAGCCGTGTTTATGTACCTTTGAATACCAACACAACAGCCAGTTACTGACCCTGTGGCCAGGTCATGACTAAGGGCACCTGAAAAATCCCTTTCAGGGCTTCCCTGCGCGCTCCCAACGCTGCGACTCTCCACGAGAGCCACAAGAGGGAGGACGTGCCATGCATCGCACTGGAGGAGCCCGTTCACCAGGGAAGCTTCCAGTTTGCAGGAAGGTTGCCCGAGTTTACATGAAGGTTCTATTTTAAATCAGTTCACTCAAAATCGGTGCAAGAAGCTGGCTGACATTTGCAGTCAAGTACAAGAATAGCTCGGTTTGGGTTGCCATAAACACATTCCAAATTGACATAAACTAAACCAAGAGTCTTCACAGAAGTGTTTATACCGTTTTAACTGAGTTGGTTGAAGCCGCCATGGAAGATTAACCAGGGGGACTTCTGTGTTTGGATAAACGCTAAGCCTGAACTACACTAATTTAACTTAAAAGAGGAATGAAAAGGTCTGGTTTATCTTCAAAAGTAAACTCCGCACTGTATTTATCATTAGCTTCACAGAAAGTCCCTCTTGAAAAAGATACCGCTTGTCTGTGGTTGTTTCTGTTTGAATATTGTTGTGCATTCTGCTTCATCCGAACAATCTCAGCACTGGGGCATTCCGTGAAAGCAGCAACAGAGCTGAAGACGAGGGAGAAGAGATGTTCCATCACTTGGCTCCTCGAGAGCTGTGTATGTAAAGCACAGTTTCGAGCAGATTTTCTGGTAGCTCTCCAGAAAACAAAATTACTCAGCATTAGCATTTGTTTTCCTGATGGTGTTGAATTCATAGAATCATAGAATCATGGAATAGTTATGGCTGGAAAGGACCTTAAGATCATCCAGTTCCACCCCCCCCTGCCATGGGCAGGGACACCTCCCACTAAACCATGCTGCTGGTTGTTTTGTGTGCTAGGACAGAGGGGAAATCAGTGTTTGGAGTGATTCAGTTTTGAAAGGCCTGGGTCTGTACAGTATCTTCTGAGTAGTTTTTCCATCACTTGGTGCTCTCAGTGAAGATTGCCTTGTTCCTCCCTTCCACACACTTCCTTCTAGGCTTTGTAATCTACATTGCCCCAAGGAAATGCAGCTGTCATGATGGTTCACAGATCAAAATTCAGCCTTTAATGTAGCTAAGGCTTGATCCATTAACTACTTTGAAGATTATGACCAAAGCCTAAAACTGGCATCTGAAATATGAAACTTCAGCATGAGTTAATGAGGCCCAGGGAAGCTGCACAGGAGGCAGCTATTGCATCCAATACGATGCGATTATGAAGAGACAAAAGCATCTAGCAGTGTGGCAGAAGTAAGCAGCAGGGCAAAGTAAAGCCTGAGACAGTCTGAAGCAATATTAGGGATGAGCAATTTTACAAGTAAAAAGGGAAGTTTTGTCTACAATATGAAGCAGACACAAAAGCTAGCAAAGTCTGAAGACAAGAGTGATGTGACCTGGCTAAGGTTCACAAGAAGTCAGCAGTATTCATCTTGTTTAGGAGTTGCTCTTTGCAACACAAAATGCAGACAGGGGTTGCCCTGGAAGTGGAAGGATGGATAATGGCATTCCTGGAATGCAGAGGAGCTTCTCAATAGTGGGAGGGGATATTCTAGTGATGTAAATGGTGATAATCCAATTTATACACCATGGGTCATGTCAGCTGACAGTAAATGGAGAAAGCTGAGAAGGGATGTAGCAGCAACAGCCACGTGTTCATATCTGTGAGCTTCTCTGGAGTAAAAGCAGAACTTTGGTACTTGGAACCACTGTTACAAAAGAAAGTTGTACCTACGTGTTTCCAGCACAGCACCAGAATGCCAGAGAAGGTCCTACAGTTCACTGGGTCTGAGCTGAAGGAGAAAATGAGCAAGAAGAAGTCACCCACAGTATCAGTTAAGTGGGATACATTTCAACATCGCATGAAGAGAGATGCTGAGATTAAGGATCGACCAGAAATAGCCCAATGAGTTTCCACTGAATCAACGTTTTCTGGTGGAAAACTGTCCTGGATGGAAAAGTTTCAGCAAGCTGAAATTGTTACATTGGAAGTGCTAGTAATCACTTCTCCATTCTATAAATACCAAGTGCTCATGATTGCTGGCTTTTCGGAGTCATTATAATTCCAATTGTGCTGTGTGACTCATGGGAACACACCAAATGACAGAAACGATGAAACTGAGAGATTTAGGCATTAGAATTATTCCATCAGCATATCCTTCACGGGCTTCCATTACAAACCTATGTTCAAATTTTGGTTTCAATTACTTACACTACTCGTGCAACTCAAAGTCAAGTCACTACAACGTGGTTGTACTCTGCATATTTGCTGTCTGCTGTTTTGCACATCACCAGCTGAATGAGCATCTGAATATTAAAGGGGACAGCCTAAAAATCAAACGAATAAGTCAAATTTGAAATTATTAACCGGGTGATATTCATGAACAACCACAGTGAAAATGGTGATAGCCTTGTTCATGCAGCTAATCCTGGGTTATCCTTCAGGCTGCCGTGCAGAGTCAGGCAGGGTTCAAACCAGACTGGATCTGAGGTGGTAGGTCATCACCTAAGTGATGCAAAGCAATATTTTTTATGGTAGGAGGACTGGACCTGAGCTCCAAAGAATTCCGTTCCAGTTCCGTGTCCTCATTTGGACAATGCTATAGATGAACTCAGTCACTGTAAATGAAACAATCCCAGCAGAGCAAGCTCACAGCAGGTTGTTAGTGCCAGAACCATTACATCATACACAGACACACTGCAACCTTCTGTTGAGGGGACAGCTCACAGATGACTTCCAAGAAGTGAAGCTAATTTAGAGTTCCACGGTAACTGCTTACTGGTAGTACTTTTGTTCGGACCAGGTATTTGTTTTGTCTGGAGCCGCCTGCTTTGCCAGGCTCGGGTTCCTGCAGCCAAGAAGCAAGATCTCAAATGCAGCTCCATTTCCCATGTTTTTCATAGTGACTTTTTGCCTTTCAGCTCTTTGCACTGGCTGAGGTGAAGATATAAAGGTCTAAATCCTTGTGCTTGTTTGCCAGGCTTCATCTCACAGTTTGTTACAGAGATACTTCAGGTCATGGGCCTACAGCTCAATGCCACAACTATGACAATGTCTTTGAACAGCACCTATGTCCCTCAGAACAGCTCAGCCAGTTGTACCATGGCAATGGCTCATGTGTGATGCAGTTACACAGGCTCCAAACCCATCTCCGAATAGAGAGTGCTCTATGTGCATGTGCTGCTGCACTCCCTAATGAATCACAGTGCTTTCCAGCTGCACAAGCCCAGATACAGTTTGTGGTTTATGGACTGCAAGCACTTGGCTGCAGAAGCTTTCACATGCTCTTTATATCCTCGTAGCTGGAATTTTTTAGTCTAGAGCTGTGACATGCCAGCTCCAGCACTCCCGAACTACCAATGAGCACAGCACTGGACCTCTAGAATTAGTTTGCATTTTTTCCTGTTGGTTTTAAATGTTCTGAGAAAGACCCTTTTTGATCCAGGATTTGAATGAAGTAATCTGAAAGGGTGGCTTCAGATAGTCAACCCTTCAGCAAACCCCTTTCCTTCACCCGACACTGCCGTAACCACTGCTAACTTCACAGCCACCAGCAGAGGTATTTGTTCCTGCTTGTCTGCTAGCTGCAGAAGAGGTTTTCCCCATGCTCCCATACCTTGGGAGGTATTTGTTTCTGGCTACCTGCAGATACGTTGCAGGAGAATTTGCTGCGGGGCAGCAGGGAAATTATTGTTAATTCTTTCCAGGCCAGTTTGTAATCAAAAAGTGAGCTAGAAACCTTGGATCAACACAAGAATGTCAGTGTTTTGTTTAGGGGCTCCTGACAACCAGAATCACAGTGCTGGCCTATGGCATCAAACAAGGCTCTTGGCATTCCCACTGTTTGGTGTAAGAACTTGTGGGAAGTCACCGCTTGCTTTGAGTCACGAGGCCAGAGAGCAGGATTTACCCTCACTGGTCCTCTTGTTGAGCTCAAGTCTGTAACTATGGACTGGAAAAAAGGCAGGTCCATGCAGAACGCATGTTTTAAGTCAGAGAACAGAGTCTCCACAATGATGTGCTCAGGACAGCGTGCAGTCCCCATTCATTCACTCATCAGCCTCTGCTGCATCCCGGATCTGAGGAGCTGGGACTGCGTTCATCAGACCACACTCTTACTGTAGCAGACTGCCTTAAGAGATCAGTGTCCAGTCCAACTCCTCCAAGCCTGGATGTGAGCTGGGACACTTGAACTAGTATTTGAAATTACTGTTAATGTGCATAGGAAACAAAATATGGCAACAATGAGAATATGATGCAAGACCCCAGGCTGGTTTGTTCTGTCTTCAACACAAAGCCGTGTTCAGACTTCCCAAGGGTGAAAACTCTAAGAGGCTGCTCACCAGAGGAACATCTATAAAAATACTCTTGGACGGGATTGCAGTGTTCCTGGCTGGTGCTGGTGCATCAACACAGCATCTTTAGTTGGACAAGAAAGTAGAAACATTTGTACTTCAACTGTATTACAGCTTTGCAACTAGCAGAATCTATTATTAGCTGCACAGCTTCATTAAAGTCATCTGCACTTACACAGATGTATGTTTCTCTCTCTGTCTCAGCAATGACTCTCTAAAAAGATTCCAAGTTTATCCCTATTGGATCCTTGTGACTGGAAGGCCTTTTTTCAGTTACTGTTTCTGATATCTAATGCTTATTCTGCATATTGAAAGCACCCAGTCACTGTTAAGCACTTTACCATAGGTGGGCTTCAAATCTTTACCAAACAACAAAGAATAATAGAAAGCTGTTACCCCCAATTCTATGCAAATGCAAGTAGGCCGATGTCCCCAAATGCATAATTCATCTGTTAAAGACCTTTGATGGCTTTATTGCAGCTAACAGGCAGGGTGAGAAGGAAGCTGAAGCTGTCACTGAGTGTAAGCTCCACAACCTGTTTCAGAGCAGCTCCTGTTTCCTTGGGGTAGCCCGTGAGTCACATCTGGCTCTGCAGTGTTCTCATGCCCCATGTGCTGTGTTTGTGGGCTCACATCACTCATCCTGCTCCCTTCATCCCGAAAGTGTGTTCAGCAGAGCTGCCATCATGTCCCAGAGTCGCTCGGTGGTGGTTTGGAAGGGCACAGCTGAACTAAGCAGGATGGGCTTCTTTCCTTGGTGTTCTGGCCTCATCACAAGCAATCGTCTCCTCCTTTCAGTGCTCTTCATTGTACTGCTTTGTCACAGTGATGCACATAGAGAATAAGTCTTCAACTCAAAAGCTTCAGAAGCTGGATATCTGGGGCTCTGAGTCTGGCCACAGTTCAGGCTTCACAGCCAGGGAGCTGGAAGCTCTCTCAAGACCAGATAGAAAACCAAAAACTCAGTCAAAAGGTATTCCCACTGAAATTCTAAGGCTAAACCAATACAACTTTACAAGTCAGACAGTTCGATTTTATCTCCTTCTGTGCAGCACTGCCCTGCACTTGGCCACTGTTCAGGATGTCCTACATGACTATTAGGAATAAGGGGGGCAGCAGCCATGATTTGGAGAATGTAGAGTGCAGCTTCAGGGAGCCTGTTGTTCCAGGGAATCTGTTTCTGATTTCCCTGGCTCTCTGTATGTTCAGCATGGGTGAAGGACATAAACCCCATTAGACCAAAAAACCCCCAGACTAACACCAAGACATCAGTTTCATGTGAGACTGTAAAACTGAGCAGCACAAAACCTCTCTGAACCTCATTCCTCAGAGAACTGTACTGTGTACTGTGCTGCTCCACATTCCCAGCAGGAAGACGGGGATGGCTGTGACACACTGTGCCAGACTGCTTCCAGCTGGTGGAGATCCTGCCTTTATGTACCGTAAGGGAACAGGATCCAAGTTCCTTGGCCAGCGGGTGCAGCCTGGCTCAAGTCTGCGCTGCGTTGCCCTGGGCCCTGTGTGGCTGTCTCGAGATCCCTGTGATTGCTCTTTCATTTCTTTTCTCAGCTGGAAACGCATGAAATAACAGTGGGCTGTGTTGTAGCCTGAAACAGCGGCGTCTCTAGGGCCTGACACCAAAAGTACTTCTTCAATATAGAATCATAGAACAGTTCGGGTTGGAAAGGACCTTAAGCTCACCCAGTTCCAACCCCCTGCCACAGGCAGGGACACCTCACACTAAACCATTCCACCCAAGGCTATGTCCAACCCGACCTTGAACACCTCCAGGGATGGAGCATTCACAACTTCCCTGGGCAGCCCATTCCAGTGCCTCAGCACCCTTACTGCTAGAGCAGCACTATAAGAAACCGGGTACAGTTCATGTGCCTCTCTCAAGGCTGAACATGTCCCCTGGTTTCCTTGCAATTCTGGAAGGAAACCCAGAAGTAAATTAACTTGACAGGGGCTCTAGGATGAAACAGCTGAGCCACAGTGAACTTGTACATCCACATCACTGAATCCTCAGCGGAGTTCAATGAGGTAGGAATGCTCTGTGCATTTGAACTCAAACTGTTCCCTCGAAGCTTTTCAGCATCTCCCTCCATGTAGGAACCCCTGCCTTCTGGGAAAGAGTTCAAAGGGGACTGAGGCAACGCAGGGGCTGGAAGCTTCCTCAGTTTCATTCTCTGCCTGCATCCCAGGACACTTCTTAGCCAGCTACAGAGCTCCCATTGGCAAAGGGGCTCAAAGCTGCTGATAAATTCAAACTGTTAGAATACCTACCTCTTGATTTTGGGAAGAGCTGCACAAAAGAAACAGCTCCAAGAAAGAAAGGATTTGCTATTTATCCATAAGCTGAAGGTTTCTACACAACCTTAGCAAGCTCAGGCAGAAGTTTAAAACCCCGGAGTCGGTAGTCAGTTTAACACCCTTGCTTCTATTGTTTCTGGCTTTAATAAATACATTCCTCTTGGGTCAGAGCTCTCCGTGCTTAGTTCTAGATCAAAGGCCAACTTTCATGTTTGAAAGACCAAGTGAAATAAATGAGTTTTCAGCTGCAAAGTATTCAAAAGTGGCAGCAGGAAGGAAACAGACGTTAATGTTGTGATAAAAATGTTGCCCTCTGGTTACTGGAAGTTTCTAACGGACTTCATCCGTCTCTCCACAAGTGTGTTTGGGCTGAGGGGGACCACCTCCCTGGGACTGGATGCAGCCTGACTGGTTCAGGGTGCTTTGGAGGCATTTCCTCAGCGATCATCATAGCGTTACTGGGGCTGCTGCCCTAAAGCCCCAGCCATCACATTTCACACAGCCAGCCCTCGGGCACAGAGGAGAATCTGGAGGCACAACCCAAGTAGCTCCTTCCTCAAGATGGTGCAAAAGCTCTCCCGTCTGAGTGTCTACAGCTGTGAGGAAGAAGGTCTGGGAGGAAGATGAATGACCCCTAAACCGAACTGACTGTGCATGTAAAAACTGCATCTCTGAAGGTCAGGTTGCTCTCACGCTAGCTTGGCTCTGGCTGTGCATTTCCCTTCGCAAGGTAAACCTCAGCTGTTACTGTTATTTGCTCTTTGCATATGCCATGAAACAGAGAGGACACGAAACACGGAAGCCCCAGAGATGCAGGAACACCTCTAAGTTAAAGAGTTCTGATTTAATACTGAACTGCAGTTAAAATCCCACTTCTGGCTTGGCAGTTGCCCTCAGTACTTTGCAGAGCCTCTTTCGCCGCTGAGTCCCTTCTGGATACTTGGCTAAAGACAGAACTCCTACAAAGCGCAAGAGATGCTGGCCTGAGTCAGGAGCATGCCTTTGGCCTTGTGAGGCAGACTGGCTGGAGAGCAGACAAATATGCAAAGCAGACAAGCGTGTTTTATCATACACGCAAGAGCCCACTTACCTTTATATAAAAAGCCTTAGGGGTAGGTGTTACGTGGAATTTAGACCCAGTGTGAAACAGCCAAAACCGTTTAGGCAATATAATGAGTCACGGGTAATGACTTTGAAAAAGACCTCATGTAACCACATGTGAAGGGCAGACTCAATCTTCAGTGCTCCAGGTAGCTGTGCCTTTAAAGGAGCTGACATTGGCTTCACCTCCCTGGTATGCAGCCTCAGATAACCACTGCTCTGCTGAACAATAGATAGAAAGCTGACAGGCTTCGGGAGGAGGGAGCTTGCTTTGCATTGGGCACTTTCCCTAAGGTCTTTTGAGGAGGTACACCCAGGTCTGAGAAAGAGAGCAAGCAATAATAACTGCCCTTTGTAATGTGTACAGTAAACAGAGGGGAGGGCAGGTGACAGGCTCTGCTAAAGTGCGTTTCTGATCTTAAAAGTGACTTTAGGAGTGACATTGTGGACTGTCTTTTGTTCTTTCCTTAAACAAGGTTTTCCTTGAGCTGCCAAGTCTGCCTGTCCCCAGAGAGACCGGAGGCAAGCAGGGCTCCTCCTGATTCATGCTTCATAGACAGCAGCTGAAGATGTGTGAGTGAAACTCATTTATCCCTACGAGGACGGAGACTCTCAGCTGAGTGGTGCTTCTCATATGGCTGAACACTCAGCAGCTGTGTCCTCTGTACCCTTCATCTATGTGGAGAACCTCAGGAATGGTCTGAGGTGGCATCACTGAAATCCTGTGGAGAGGTTCAAAGTGTTGCATTAGACCAGGAGCATGTCACTGTTAGAAATACCAGGCTGTCACTAGCATGAAACAACCTGAAGGTTAGAAATGAGCAAAGCTCACTCTAACTGCTATTGCTTTCATTGCGTTCCAGGATTTTCAACTTTTTGGTATGGTAAATAGCAAGGAATGACCTAAAATAGTTCAGGCTGCTGCTCATCTGACCTCAGAAGCTGCAGAGGGTTCCCTTCCTCACCTGTACACTGCTCCTGCAGGAGTTGTACAACTTCGCCTGTCCCACAGTCTTTAATCACCAGAGGGCTTCACTTCCCCCCTTCTGGTGTCCGTAAGGAAAGTGCTGGCCAGCACAGAGCCTCAGGAGAGCCACAGGAGAAAAGTAAAGGCTCTGTGGCTTTGTATCAGATTCTCTGTGAGGAATCAAATGAGTCTCTGCAGGGCGCCCATGCTACGATATTGGTGGTGGCCCTGAATGTCCTGTTGCGCAAATGAGGGTCTGTCTACGGTTGTATAGTGATATATGTAATATATGATTCCAAAAGATATACCTAAAAACTAAATAATATATGATTCGAAAAAATAAAGTTCTTATTGTTACCAGGTGGCTGAATGATTAGATCTGAACTGTGACTGCTGTTTGAATTTGGACTAGAGTCTCCGTAATCTCAAGTTCTTTCCAGAGAGGGAAGCTAGACTGATGAATAGAACTCATAGTCTACTGAGTTTCACTTACTAATGCCTTTGCAAACCTGTTTGGTTTGCAAATAACGTAGGACACACACACATATCTCTACATAAATATATATCTAAAGAAATAAAAAGCTAATTTTATTGCCTTGATTTGTATTAGTTTTCATTCTTCCTAAAATGAGGGCGCTGCTTCCAAACTCCCTCACAAAGCAAACTTCCTCAAGAAGCCTTTTTAGCCTTCCATACAAACCAGGGGGAGCCCCATCAGGAGTCAGTCTCCACTAGCAGGCTCAAGCAGTTGATAAGAGGAGAGCGTGGAGGCCAGGGCCTCCTCCCGCCCCACCACATGAAACAAGGCACTGCATATCAAGGACCCAGTTTCAACCACAAAACAGTCCTTATCAGCACCAAGGCGTGTCTTTGTTCTCATCCTGGCTCCTGACCTGGATCATGAAGGTAAATGCGCTTTATGGATGCTTTTCCTGTGTATATCTATTGCAAAGGATAAGCAAGAATGAACAGCAATGAAAGTCTAAAGACTGTTTTCCAACAGATCAGTTGAAATCCTGGCCTGATCTAAGTGTGTATGTCACTACTTCATTGTCTTTAATGCAACTTCTGCTTACTTGAAAGGACCTGTTCTGGTAATACTTCACATTTGCCGTACACACACAGCAAGTACACAATTCTCAAATCATCCATGTATCTTTACTGCTGCTCCATGCAGTTGGGATAGTATGTTGACCATGTTGATAGTAGAACATCCGATAGTATATTGTTTGACTATGTTATTAGTGGCATCACAGAGAATTCATCCATGGTTACGTGATGGTGGAGGTCTGACACTATAACCCAGAATTCTCTTCCACAAGTCCTTATTGTAAGTAACTCGGTTGTTAACTGTTGACTTGGAGGGCTCCGGCATCCTCTCCCTGGCTGTGCCTCTACTGAGATGCTGAGTTGGGGTAGTTTCTGAAGCCCAACACTGCTGCTGCACTCCCAAATGAACTCATGACACCCTGGCTCACCCAGAAGTATCAGAATTATTCAGTCATCAGTTGTATGAGGTAAGCAAAATGGGAGAGTTCTTCTCTCCAAAATGATACTACTTCATCATTGTCTTAGGCTGTAACTTTACACTCAGCCCTGTCCCAGCTGTACAAAATCTCTGGTTTGCTATTTAGCAATAAGATGTGACTGCTCTCTTCTGAGAGAATACTTCTACATGAGGTATATGAGTGATACTTCTACATGAGGTAATAGTCATATGGGAGTTCACTCCCCTGCTCAGACTCGGTTCCTGGTTCTCAGTGTCTCCATCTACAAAGCAGTATATATTACAGCGAGATTTCTGGGCCGTTGACAGCCTGTGTAAGAAAAGCAAACAAAATGTTAATTTATTCCACCATCCCAGATTATCAAAGTGTCCAGAACAGCCATTTCTCTAAGAAATCCAGGATTTTATTCATGTTATTTTGCTTTTGATTTTGTTGAGGATTAACCCACAGGAACCAAGGCATAAGGCACATTCCAGTCAATAGGCAGAATTCAGTGAAGTCTACCAGCAAATAAGAGTGATGTAAAAAGAGCAGATAGGGCAGCCTACTTTGATTCTGGAACAAAATAATCTTTAAGCACTGTAATAAATTGTATCATCTAAAAATGAATTCATTTGGAATCAGATATTTGATTATTTTAGTAGTGATATATTTAGAATGTATTAGATGTATTAATAATGAGGATTCTTATTTGCTACAGACATCCAGGTGTCTGCTTGCCCGTCTTGCCCAAGTCTGTACACCTGCAGTTGCCTCCTTCAGGCTTGGGTTTCTGACCTGAATGAGCAACCATAAATCATCCCTGAAAACAGCGAGAAAGGAACCAAGTGAAAACAGTAACGACATTCAAGCAGCAAGTCCAAGTCAATAACAGAACGGTATCTGTAGGGAACTGAGCTCCTTGAAAATATTCTTTACGTATATAATGCCTTTTCATCAACACCAAACCTGTTACAGCTAATTCAGGTGATTTCCTTGCACATGAACAATGAGGACAAAGGAAGTGTAAAGTGTATGTTATAAACGAATGTTCTTATTGATAGGTTCAGATCATGATACATAAGGAATGGGGGTATACCTATTTCCCTATATGAAGGAAATACTTACGGAAGCGGATATCTAGGCTTTTTGGCTCAGGGCATGAACAATGGACACATTGTCAGTTATGATTTGGAATGGCATCTAAAAGATGCGTCAATGAAAACCATGAAAACCATGAGCACCCCAGCTCAGAGATCTGAATCTGGTTAACAGTTGACAGATGCGTAATTTCTCACTCCCAGTGAAACAAGAGTGAGAGTCGATCACATCCTTCTCAGTCTAAAGCAAAACCCTCACATTGAAAGAATTAATGTAAAGGGGTTTGGCTCTGCTAATCCTAGCACACTCTGTACTCAGAGAGAGAGACTGAGAAAGTAACTCTAAGAAATGAGAGTCCACTTCTTTCCATAGAGACATCAAGTTTATATACTGCAAGTTAGACCGCATGGATGGAATAAAAACCTTGGGATTTGAACTGAAATTATCCATCCCTTCCACGATTCTCTTCACATCATTGGTTTGAAAACCTGCTTTCTCCACAATACAGATTCCCAGATGAACAGTTTTTACCATGTCCAAAGAAAGAAAGAATAAGTCAGTGAAGTAAAGAGCAACGTGCCTGAAAGCAACATGCCAGGGTAGGTATGAAGCAATGAAAGCAACATGCCAGGGTAGGTAGGAAGCAATGAAATCAACATGCCAGGGTAGGTAGGAAGCAATGAAAGCAACAAGCCAGGGAAGGTAGGAAGCAATG
>JANRGW010047484.1:54007-65731 GCA_024733675.1 Psilopsiagon aymara
ACTGTTGCTTTGCATTCGTTTGCATAGTATTTAATCTACTGTTTCACAATCTAATACTGCAATTTTTCACTGTGCATGTTTTTTAAGTCTCAAGCATCCTGTAAACCTGTGTTTATCAGCAAACTTTCTAACCTGTTTACTCCTATTATTTTTAATACCCCTTTTGAAGAAGTCAAATGGGCTTTTTTCAAATCAGACACCACCTTTAGCGTAAGAGTTACTTGTAACATAGGTGGAATTTATGAATAATAGACAAAAAAACCCCTAATTTAGCAGCTTAAGCTCTGATTGTATATAATGACATTGCTGCTTCTGTCAGTGTGATAAACCGGTGAAGAAGAAGGTGAAGCTTTTGAGATACATTTTGCATAGGGCAAAAAATACTCCTTCTGGGATCACAGAGTTTGTAACTACTCAGGCTGCAGGTTCACAAACCAAATAACCGATCTGTTGGCTGTTAATCCGTTCTCCGCACATCTCATCCACCAGTTGGGCCTTCCTGCTCCTTCTCTTGTGTTAAACAAAAAGTGCTGGGATTGGGAAATTAGTCATGAGAACACAAAATCTGACTCACTGTGCAGGGTCATGACTGCTAGATCCAGTGTGAGAGAAGGGAAGAAGCGTGCAGCTGCGGCTGAGAGGGGAAAAAGGGACTACCCCTTTGGCAGCAGTATGTAATTAGACTGTTTCATGTATTCTGCAGTGGCATCTAAGCCCTGAAGTGCAGCACTGTTCCTACTTTTTCTTCACAAAGGAAGAACCTGAGGTACAAGAACCTAACCAAATCCACAGTTTTTCTCCACGTGACAAATGCTTTGATGCACTGTGAAGCTTTAACTGTAGACAAAATCCATGAACTGCTTGTCCATGTCACCAGCCCCATGACTTGCTTTGAGCACATCATCAGTGATCGTTATGCAGTTTGGTACTCGCACCACTTCTGCTGGAAGTGAAAGCTTGTGGCAGGAAACTAAGCCAAAAACTGAAAAGCTCTCTAATGAAATATAAAGGCTGAGTCAGTTCAATCTGTCTGATAGTATCTAACTCTGGTAAGGATAACCTGTAAAAACGCCTTAGCCTAATTCTAAAGCTTCTCTGAATTGAAAAGCTCTCTTCAGCCTCTCCATTATCAACAGCTAAATACAGCTGGCATTCTCAGTGGGAAAGCATCCTGGGTGGCATATACCTAATGCAGTGCAGGTGATGCAACAACTTTGGCAGCAGTGGAGGCGGGGGAAGAGAGCAATGTCTGAAAGCAAAGAGTGATTGAGGCTGCCTGATAACAGGAGCCTTTTTGCTGGTTGTTTGCTCTTGCAGTATCAATGGGAAATCAGACTAAAAGTACAGGTTAACCTTAAAAATAAAGCAGTTTAGACTGAAGATAGATGCTCATGTAACTGAAAACAACTATATAGCGTATCAACAGCTGCTTCAGTATGACATAATGACGTTCATCTATTCTAAAATGCTAATGAAGTGTTACGCCTTGTAGTCAATAACCCTGTTAATAACCATATAAATGAATTCTTCCTTTGAAAGTTTTCTACTGCACTGTTATTGTGGAAGAATAATTCTATACTCTCTCCTATGATAAAAGTTTCCTTCAAACTGCTGTTCTTTCCTTGCCTTGAATGAGGAATGAAGCATTCAGTGTGAAAACGACCTATTTTCATAAGGGCAATATTGTTTGATAACCTACATAAAGGATCCTTTATAGTACTGCTCAACTGGCTGCCAGCAGTTTAGATCCTTGGCCAGTCTTCTTTTGTAGAACATCATTTATGTTCTGGTTTTTTGAAAGACTGCTTAGTTCCTGGCCCAGCAGAACAATTGAGTTTACTCAGGATTACTGAATTCTACACGATCAGTTACTTCCAAGCAGCACTTTCTTACCAAGAACTCAAACTGCAAAGTAAAGGTAATTAGAACATATGGCTTTTTGCCAAATTCCAAGCTAGGCTTCCTTGGCAAGCATTGCCTCGTTCTACAGCAGTTCCACTTGCCTCTAGGAAAAGCTATTTAATAAGAAGGGAGTCTCAGTGGTCCTTACTTGACTATTTCTTGCTCTATATCACTGTACAGCAGTAGCATATTTTGTTGTAAATTCCTTCCATTGCTCACAAAGCCACACAAATATCTTGGAGCTTTCCTCAGAGAATTCTTCACTTCCTCCAAAAACAAGCAACAAAAAGCTACCAGGAAAAGTAAGCAGCAGATTTTTAATCACTTGAGTCCATTTCCTATCCCAAAGAGAAGCTAGGGTTTTCCACATGCTTAATACTCCAGTGAACTGCATAACCTGTAGTAAACAAATAGATGAGCTATTGTTTTATAGGAACTGTATTGTGTCACATATGAGAACAGATCCTTGTTCTTACTCGCACTCAGACTTCCTAGCATCGCTACAGAGATGGATATTCTTCCTGAACAGCCCCGCCGTATCTTTTGCTCACTTAAATGAGAGATCTCATTGTGGTTTTCAAATACAAGAGCTAGCCGCCATCACCCCTTTTGATAGATGGAAGCTTCTTAAATCTCATGTTTTAGATATAAAGTATTGGCTAACACATGCGTACAATAACTCTTTTTTAACTTAGATGATTTTCCTGTGGTATCACTCGCTCCTCTTTAAGTACCAGAGCAACTGAGCTATATGTAATACCAGATTTCACCACTTTGAATACTGCAGGACAAACTGTTACACTGATGGTGGTGCATGATGCGAAAGCTTTGCATTGATAATGCTTAAATACTGCAGACTGCTCTAGGGCTTGTTAAAAATGAAAACTTAATTGCACTGAGGCTTGGTACATGCTTTTACATATTTGCGCATTTAAAAGTAATGGCCCACCTTGGAGAGAACCTGGAAGCAAAGCGGAATGCCAGGTGCATCTGGAAGAGGTGATTTTTCTTCCTTAGAGTCAACTTACTAATAAGGAGTTTACTCAATGCAGTAAATCCTGTCCTCTGATACTGAAAGCTAATGATTTTCTTATTACTATTTTTAACCCTCATGTGTTGCTGGTTGTGTTTAGTTTGGTTTTGGTGTTTTGTTGTGTGGGTTTGGTTTTTTCCCTCCCCCATCTCAAAATTCAATGCTAAATCTTGCCTTCTGACATCTCTCTCAGGTATATGAAGATGGGCAGAAAAGCACAATGTAGAAGTTAAAGGGCAAAGTGTAGTCATTATACATAACGTTGTAACAGTAACCACTCTCAGTCATATGCTTTGCTATGATAGCACTAAAAGTCTGATAGACCTTTGGTTTCAATGGAAGTATCCTGAACTCTCCTAGATATAAACAAAGCAGGTGTGCAATATTAGCCTAGAATAGATTTAATTCATAATAACACATAGGATATCCTGGATTTCAAGTATTCTGGGAAGTTGCTCATAAAAGTCTGCAAACCCCCCCCCGTCTATAAGCACCAGTACATTTTTAGACTAAGCATAGTTGACTGCATGTTATCAAATGCTAGCTGAAGGCCGGGGTGGGGGAAAGGCAAAGCATCTTGCTTGCATTCTTGTCAGCTAAGAGCATGACCCTACTTGAAAACTCGATAAATCAAAATCCATTTCTTGGGGAAATAACTTGGTTGCTTTGTGCTGAATGTTTCACCCAAATCTTTAGTTGAAACAGCTAACTTTGAAGCCTGCAATCCCAAAACCTACAAAAAGTCAGATAATTTACCCAGAGTGATTGACTGAAGCACCTGAAGACTGCCTGCACCAACATAAGGTCATACTCTTTCTTACTCATCATAAGGCCTTCACAAGAGGAGGAAAAGAATCCACCTAAACTTATTTTCAAGAGACAGTCTTGAAAGAGGTGTATCTGTCAAGTATGTCCTGGGGAGATGTCTCAGCAATTGATCCTCCTCAGACAGCAATAATGCTTTGGACTTTCACCCTACCTGCCTCAGGAATGACTTAGCTTTACTTCAGTTATAGAGCCATCAAAAAGCACCACTGACGCTGTAATACTGCAAGTAATGCTCCACTTAGAATTAAGGTAATAGCATGGAATATATGAAAGAATTCAAATAGTCATCTGCTGAAGTCATCAACCCCCAAGTTGGAATTCTAAGTCAACGCATGTTATAGACCAGTAACAAGCATTGCTATTCCTTGCCCTCCGTTCAACTTTATATGTATTAGGGAAAAAAAACACCCCTTTTTTTCCTTTTTCTTTTCCTGTCTGAAAGTTAGTGTGCGCACATAGGTTTCTGTGACTCACAAAGATGTTAGCAACACTCACTTCATGAAAAACAGGCCTTCAGTGCCCCCCAAAAGATACTTCTTTTAAATTTGGCCTGACTATCATCGAAAAGTGATGTCTCAGCAATAATGTTTTAGCAGTTACCTAATTCTTTATGTCACTGTTCCATGTAGGTGAAATGCAAAAGGAAGGCTTACATAATTTGTTGCTAATAGAAAGCTTCTGTCTCCACCAGAAATAAGGCCGAACTTAAGGAATGTCTGCATAAATTAATCTGAATACATCTGAGTATTAGATATACATCTTGAAAGTATTAAAAATACTCGGGTACAAGCAGACATGTTGATACTTATTTCCCTGCAATTGCTGAAAGATTTAACAAATCTCCTAACGCAGCACACCGCAGTTCTGCAGTGAGGCATAGCAAGAGACTTGTATGTTTGCATTCCTTTGACCTGATGTCTTTGCTAATTACTGTTGAAATAATTGAGTTGTTTTGCTCATAGCATTGTTTTGGGGTTTTATTATCTTGCAGAAAGAAATTAAAGAAAAAAAATAGAAGAGCGCTTACAAAAATAAGACCAAAATGAACATCATTTTGTAGTAGAAGTTTTAAACAGAATAAAACTGACATTTCCATTGGAGAAAAATGATATCCTGATGGATAGAATCAATCTCACCACTGTCTAATCGAAGAGAAATGAATTTGTAACAGCAACAACAAAAGCCTCAACAAATGATATGAAACATCTGACAAAAACACCCCCCCCCTTTTATAATTGCAGACTAAATTAGCCATATACATGTGCAATTTATTAATAGCAAACCTCCACTGGTGCATCATCTCACAGAGCTCCACACGGAGAAACCTCCTGCTGTGTTCTGCCGCTGACAACAATAACGCTGGTACCAGGAACAGAGATGGGGCGCATTAGCATATACTGACATTTTCACCAGGGACCTTAGCCTAGCTCTGAAACCCTGCATGCTTTAGACAGTTCTGATACAAACTTATACTTGTACAGCTACTGAGCTTCATCAGCTGTCACTGTTGTCATATTTTCATGTCTGTTTCTGAGCTAACCCGCTTACAGCATAATGTTGTCATACCCTTGTCATACTCTTCTAAGCACAGCTTGTTGTATGTGACACTGAGGTATGAAGTATCAAAGGCTAATTAAACCAGGGGTCTATTGCCAAAGGTAATGTATGCCTTTGATCACCTATCTTTGTTTATCTGTTTGAGATGAACTTGAAAGACAATGGATAAATAGGCTTGTGCTGAAAGCCAAATCCTTTTTGTCTTTTTTACTTTGCAGAGCTTTTTATAACAGAATCCAGTAAATAAGAGTTCTGTTTCTCTTTGCGCGTGAATGTATCCACGTGGTTAAAATGGACTTTTGTCTTCTTGCTAGACACACTGAACCTTTGAACGATGCCAGGTATTTAAAATGACGCCAGGTATTTATAACCTTGCACCTATATTCTGATTAGTCTGGCTTTACCTGGGAATGGTAGTGCTGGAGAGCAGCTTGGATAGATAGGCTGGCTAGACTGCTTTTGACTTCCTTGTCCCTTCAAATCTACCTTTGGTAAAAGCCAAGTGTGGAGTCAAAAAGAGCACAAGGGAGTGTTTCTGCACACGATACATATGGCAAGAATAGGTTCTCATCAGAAAGTCTGGCTTTTTTATGAGGAATCACAACAAATAAGATTTATAAAAAGAGAAAGTTTATAATTTTACCTTTTGTTGCCTATCATACCTCCATGTGTTTTGAACGTACACATGCACCCTGATATAATCGGAAGCATACATGCACATCTACCCCTCTATTTCACCCTATCAATCAATATTGATCTACCACTCGTGACTCTTCATAGAAAAATGGAATTTTGCTGTCATCCTAATGGGCATTATTACAATTAGTAACTTCTAGAGACACCCAGCATTGAATGCAGTTCAGTTCTCCACACTGGATATTGTCCATGTTCAGGAAAACCAATGCACAGCTTGAGGTCATGCCAGATCAGACCATCAGTCTCTTTATGAAGCTCTGTATCAGGTGCAATAAAACCCCTTTTGCAGCTGAGCAATTATACATTCAGGCTGGTTCTAAGAATGTTTGTCAGGAAAGAGCTATTTATGCATTGTTATTTTTAAACCCCAGTACCTAGCTCTGAATAGATTTTATTGTGGTTAGACTTTTTCAGAAAGTCAAAATAAACCCAATAAACCAGTTTGGTTGGGTTTCAAAAATAGAATACATGTGTAAATCAAAGTGCCCTATTTGTTGTCTATGAAGGAGGAACGACTGTTCAAATACCCACAAATGAAAGCCTAGATTTTGTTAATACTTTGCCCTGTTTGAGCTCAAATAATGTTTATTCAGACTGTGAATGTATTCACAGTGCAGGCAGCACCTATCAGTTAACTTCAAATCTATAAACTGTTATTCCAAAATGATTTGAATGCGTCGATATTCATGGTATATGGCAGAACGCTAACTTACTATGTTTGTCTTACGCTCCTCTTTGAGACTTCCCAAGTTGTGTCTCTGACGAAAGGAATGTTACTCTGATTCCTGACCTTTGCACGGGGAATCTAACTGCTATCCCTACAATACATTGCCATCCGCAGAGGAAAAGCACACTTATGGTCACCAATACCTAACGAAACACAACTGTCCGTGTCACCATTAACTGGTGATCCCTTTTAATCATTTCACTGAGATCCATTTGAAACTACGTGGCTTTGGTGATACTTTTAATTGTTTCACTGTCTTTTTTCCAGCCGCCTGGTACTGCCTTTGCAAACAAAGAGCAGCCAAGGTGTAGAGAAGCAAATGAGTCAGTGGGCATGGGCTGAGTCATGGAGCGGGGACAACTGTTAGCAGGACCTCTGCTTTCATTTCGGGTTTCAAAATTAGGACCAGCGTTCTTACTGTCACAACTTCTCTTCACATGAGAAGAAAATGAAACCTTGGTAATAAGTACGCAAATGAAGATCTAAAATTCAGGAAAGCTACTGAACTCCCCATGGCTGGAGAAGAGTCTGAGAGAACTGGATGGGGGAGTGCAGTGCCTCCGAATCTTCCTAGAAGCAAACTGCATTGCAGTGAAATTGGAGAACCAGAAATTCTCTGCCGCACTTCATATAACAAGCGCAGAGACACTGGATATCTATAATACCATAAATTGCAGTAGGAGCATATGGAGGACTGAAAACTGGCACAGAGTTTGTGGCCAATTTTAAGAATGTTTCATATATGAGTATCAGTGAACTAAGGCAAACTTCAATTTTTTCAGTGAAAGATTATCCTGTACTGCTCTCAGAATAATTTATTTATTACTGCAAGGCTTAATGAAAATCTGTTTCATTTTTACTCTGAAGTGTTCCCACAAAAATTTGTCTTCAAAATGCATTGCAATTGATGATTTCATTAAATATTTCTATTGTTAAGTTTATACAAGGACAACCCAAGAACCATGTAAGTATAACTGCCTAATAGATGGATTATAGTATTAGAGATGGGATTGATTCTGGAAGGATATACAAACCTGTAGAGGATAATATCCTTGACATTACAAGGACATAATAATAACCTTGCCATTACAAGGAATTGTATATGCTTTTTTCATAAATGTGTTTCTTAAATGAAAGTGTTAAAGTGGTAAAAAAGAGGAAAGAAAGGAAAAACAAATGATACTAACTTAGATTTAGATACAGAATTGAATGGTCAACAAATAAGGCAAAACTTGTTTGCAGTACTCTGGAGGCACCTATGGCAAAAGGTATTTACCTCAGGCAGTGTGTCTCATGAGGTGTGTGCATGCGTAAAACATGACAAAAGACACTTGGCATCACAGCTCTTGTAACTGTATTAAAGCACTTAAGTTAGCTTGACCCTGGCGGCAAATAAACCAAAGTGTATTTAAAAATATATGCTGTTAGTCCATCACGCTTCAGCATCTCTGAGGTTTGTACCAGACAGTCTATACTGTATCATACTGACAAAGAAGGAACTCCTTGGGGGTTAGAACCTGCATGTATGCAAGCCCACGCAGCCCTGTCTCAGCCTGACTGCCTTCCCCTGAGTTTTCTGAGTGCAGGAATTGCTTAAATGGATCTGCTTCTAGAAGACAGCCTTTCCAGGGAAGTAATGGAGTCACTACATGCTTAATCTAGCACTGATGGTAACGACTGAAGCTGTTGGAAGGAGGTGTCTTTTGCGTTGTACCTACGGGAAACTGGGTGTTATTTTCATAAGGAAGAGACAGACTCCCAAGATTTAGCTTCACTATTTGGCTGAAGATAGTGGAGAAAGGTACACACTGTAGCCAGCCCAATACCACCCACATTTAGTTGGATATGGATAAAATAAAGTTAAGAGTTTGTTCAGGCTAAAACAACAAAAGTAATTAATGTGAACAGACTGTGCTATGGTTTCCATTCCACCAAAACAAGTTTGCTGCTCTAAGAGCTTCGTATATAAGATGCCCTATTGTTGTAAAGTAATGTATGCAATTTGAATTTGAGAATGCATGAAAAACTCCAAACAAACTATAAATTACATTCCCACCCCTCTTCTTTGATCACTTCAGTGACACAGGGAAATAATAAAGTCTTTCAGCTGAACTACACAATATAAATAGTTTATGCATCATCACACAAATAAGCTGCTCCTTATTCAGAGTGCTTCTTTTTCATGTTGCTATTGCTTGATTTGTTCAAGGCCACCTTCTTCATGGTCTCCGCATGCTGCAATTCTTTTGTGCCTAACTTGACTTCAGCTTTTCCTAAGTGGAGTTTTATTGAAAACCAGCAAATAAAAAACTCTAATGGGGTAATAAGAGAATAATTTATAGCATATATCAAAAAAACCTTGCAGCAGTACAGTGTGGCTTAGATTGAAAGAAATGGCAGTTTGTCTTATAGAAATCCTTGGCTTGAAGAGTAAGGGAGTAGGACTTGATACACAAAATCCTGTAGTAAAGTGTGTGTGTATACATTTCTTCCTTATCCCAGTCAGCATTACACTAATGCTTGCTACTCCTTCTTCTGAGGCTTATAGGTATTTCATGTGCTAAAGCTGCAATAAAGGTTATACAATGCCACTTAAAACATTTCATATTTTTCGAGACTCCCCAAGTAATCACAGTGAAGTAGATTGAGAGGAGGTGAATATTGCACATAGCAAACTGAACCACAACTTAGTAACAGGTTATAGTCCATGTGCTGCTTTACAGCAGTCAGTATTAAAACTATAGTCACTCAGAATCATCCATCCCATTCTTAAGTGTGAGGAAACTCAAGTCTGTGAAGCTGAGATAACTTTGCCTCTGACATACTCACTGCATGAAAGGGACTTCCTGAGTCTACAACCACTCCACAGATTTGCCTCAAGTTCATAGCTACTGCCACTGACTCAGCCCACCCTGAACCCTGGCTCTCATTCTCCTTCAAATCACTCCTCCTGCTGCTTTTTAGAGAGGTAGAAACCACTTCAGATGATGAAAATGTAAGATGTTATTATAAGCCTATGCCAACGAAAGTCTTAATACCTGGACACTCACATGTTAAACATGCTGTAAACCTCACCACTAAACACAAACAGATAAACCTTGGGAAGAATGCTAACAGTTTTCAGCTTATTTTGGAAAGGTTGTTCAGTTTTGTTTCCCTTCTGCTTTAGTGCCGTAATGCTCCAGTTTCTTTGCTTGGTTTTCTTGTTTCCTTTTCTTTTTCTTTCTTGTAATGATTATATTTCTTTTGCAGTGTGTTACATCGTTTATCTGAAGCCTTTCCTCCCAATCCCTGCTCATTTGCTGCATGACTACAATCCTTCATCTTTCTATTCTTTTAAAGAAGTTTAAAACTGCATGAAAAGTCTTCTGTCAAAATCACCTCTTCTTGAGGTGGTTATCCCTCTCTTCTTTCCCTTTAAAGCATCTCATGGCACGTTCTTATTCATATATTAAAATATTTTAAAACTTTTTGCATATTTTGCAAAGCTCTACTCCTGTCTACCACGCTACATGGATATGCTTAGTCTTAAGCTGTGTGAATATTTATTATACACAGTGCTTTGAGTTTATTTGTTTCTCCAAGGCCAACTCTTGCAGTCGGATACATGGATATGACTCCTGTTAAAGTCATGTAAACTGTTCCCGTGCATCAGAGGGCTCCTTCAGTTTAAATGTGACCATTTAAGAGAAAAGCTGCTCGATAAGAATGTGAAAAGAATGATTCACACTTTAAAATGTTGTTCTTGGTTTGGATTTGCTTTTCTGGTAGATATGAGTCCATGGCAGTGGGGATGAGAAAAAGAAAGGAGAGATTTTCCTACTAGAAAGGTTGAAATCCCCACGTGCTTTGTCTTGTGAAAAAAGTGCTATTAAAGTTATAAAGTTGTCTTTTAGCAATTATCCTCTAAATTGAGGGCATTATTATACCGGAATCACTTCCAGAACATATGAGGACTGTGTACTCAATCGTTGTACCCTACAGAGACATGGAAATGTCCATTTCAGCCTTCTGGAGCTCCTGGTTGCCATCCCCAATTCGATCTCCCATTACTTGGCGAGCGCACCTCTTCCTGAAGGGCACCAGGAGCTACACTTTGCACGGGTGGTGGTTTTAATTATCTGGTGCTTAGGAGAGGCAGTGCTGCCCTTTTTTCTTGTCTCTGTGCGGCTAATGTGACTTTAGCTGAACTCAGGCCTGGGTTTATAGCAGAATAAACCTTCTGCAGAGATATCCCAAATAAGGCTGGGAGAATTTTGATAGAAGCGCTTATTTAATTAACAACTAATGTGACTTACACGACTGTAAATGCAAACACGTATGTGCTTTAAAAAACAGCTCCAGGAGGGATGTTTCCCTTCGCAATGGCCATCCTCGGAAGCTTCGTTTCGGGGTGATGCACTGTTTACCAGCGAACACGCAGCGCTGTACGCTTTCAGGCGGAGCTCAGAGCGCGGTGTGTGGCGCAGCGGCAGCGGCTGCGGGCAGCTGAGCCCATCGGTACCTCGGGCCGCGCTCAGAGGGCCGCTGTCCCACAGCTGCTCCCGGTCTCCGGCCGGGCACGCTGTACGTTCTATGTCTCCCCAGCACTCCTCCCCTCCCGGCACGTCCCGCCCCTTGGGGGCTTCTGCCCGTTCCCTGCACGAACAGGCTCGGCTTTGCCACAGGTAGGACCTACGGGCGCTGCTCGGGAAGCGGCCGAGGCCCCGCTTACACAACCTCGGGGCTCACCCTGCGCAGGACAGGGCTGAGGGGGGGGCGCGGGGCTCATCCCTCAGCCCCGGCGGGGATGGAGGAGAAGCGGCGGCGGTGGTAGCGCGTCCCCTCGCCTCCCTCCGCGGCCGGGCGGGGGCAGCCGCAGCGCCTCAGCCGCTGCCGCTCCCAAATGGCGGCCCGCGGCGGGGCGGGCTCGCTCGGCGCTCTGCGGTCAGGCCGGGAGGCGGGGAGGAGGAGGAGGAGGACGGGAAGAGAAGGAGAGCCC
>JANRGW010047485.1:0-35760 GCA_024733675.1 Psilopsiagon aymara
TCAGGGACTGGAGCACCTCCCGTATGAAGATGGGATGAGAAAGTTGGGGCTGTTCAGCCTGGAGAAGAGAAGGCTGCCTGGAGACCTCATAGCAGCCTTCCAGTATTTGAAGGGGGCCTACAGGGATGGTGGGGAGGGACTCTTCATTAGGAACTGTAGCAACAGGACAAGGGGGAATGAGTTCAAACTTAAACACGATAAGTTTGGGTTAGATATAAGGAAGAAGTTCTTTACTGTGAGAGTGGTGAGGCACTGGAACAAGCTGATCAAGGAAGCTGTGAATGCTCCATTGCTGGCAGTGTTCAAGGCCAGGTTGGACAGAACCTTGGGAGACATGGCTTAGTGTGTGGTATCCCTGCCCACGGCATGGAGGTTGAACTAGATGATCTGAAGGTCTTTTCCAACCCTAACTATTCATTGATTCTATGATTTTACCCACTTCTGGTTTTCTTACTCCAAGTGATTTTGTCTCCTCTCCGTCCCCATGCTCCTCAAGATAGCTTAGGAGCACAGTGGAGGGCACAATCCTGTCTCTTTCCATTAGGAATTTCCCTACCAATTTTCCTGTCTTTCTTTAAAGGGAACACTCAATGAGGGAATAATTTAAGAAATCCAAGTCTTTTTCTGCATCCCCTTTATACAGATGCTCAGGGAATGCAAAGAGGTGTGTGTGCTCATTCCTTGCTGCAAGAGGTATGCAGCCCCTTCCTCTGATGACCAAACCTCAGTGCCAGGTTTGGTGGAGTCACCAAAGGGTGGGCGTCTGTGATTTTTTGCAGATGGCTGAATTTCAGGGCAAACCCTCAGATGTTGCCACATTTGTCTTTTGCACCTGAAGATGGCAGAAGCCACCTTCTAGGGGAACTTCCTTGGTGGGTACAATTTCCTTGACAGCTCTGCTTGCTATTTCACATCCATCCAGTCTTTGCAGCTCCTCACAAAGGAAAACACTCAGGAAGGCAGAAGATCTCCCCTGTCTGTCAATCCCTCCAAGCTCAGGGGTTATGAGAGAGGAAAGCAGATTGAAAGAGCTGTAATGCAGCCAGGGCAGGCAAGATACGACCCACAGGGCCCCAGTAATTGAGGTTATTAATACACAGTAGTCAATGATGGCTTCGCCTGAGGCATGACCCAAGTTTAGAGGGCAACAGCTCACAGTTGTGCCAGGCTTTTGAGGTGGGCAAGCTAGCTTGCTGGCCATCAAAACTGCCAGGATCTGCCCACTGTGCAGCACCTTGGGTCCCTTGCTTTCAGCAGGCAGCTACTGAGGCAAAGCCAGTACTGGAACAAATGTATCTCCCAAATTCAACCACAGGATGCTCTTGGCTTTCTCCCTGATTCACTGCATAAAATGTGAAAAACTGTCAAGCTATGTTTGTAATCTAAGAGTGCAAATCATCCATCCATATCACAGGGAAAAGTAGGAAGGCTTAATAGAGGAGATTTTCTGAGGGCAAGTATAACAGATCTTCTCTGCAATGAGCCAACTCCCATTCCCCTCCAACAATCCCTCTCCTAAGATTCAGGAGTGCATCTGAGGTCAGAAGCAGCATCCATGGGAGTATGAACTTCCTCATCTGCCTGCTCCCAGTGATGTACAGAGGCTTTTACTGTCATCCAGCTCTGAAGTGTAATTACTCTGGCATGCTAATACAACATGTGTGGCACAGTCTCATTGAGAAAAGCAAGTACTTGCCTGCCTAACTCCCTGTCTCGGGACTGATGGTACATGAAACACTTTCTGCTCCAATTCATAGCTTCTCCAGTCACAGGTAAAGCCAATAGCAGGGGATATGGTCCAGACCATCACTCATTAATTGTCCACTGTAGCTGAAGAGCATGTCAAGACATGTCTGAAATAGATTGCATTGGCAAGACCACTATTTGTGAACATGTAACTCCCAGCTCCTCCAGTGTAGCATTGTTAGGGTACCAGGGTCTTTACCATATCTACACACAAGTTTGTCCTTCCAGTTTCTGAAGGGAAAAAAAAAAAAAAAACAAAACAAAAAAAGAATGACAAAAGCTAGGTATTAATAATATTACAGGGTAGTTACACTGTGGCTATGGTCTTAGATTCCTGTTTCAAGAGAATTGAAGACTGGATTTACAAGAACTTTATAAAAGCCAATCCTGAAATCCTGGCTTCTTAGGAGAGAACTTCCCACTGGGTATGTTTTTCCCAGGTGAATTTAGCTAAGAGGACTTTTTGTCTGGGAAACTTCCTTTTCTGTCTCATGGAGTGTAGACCCCACCAGAATGCAAGAGAGCAAAGAAAGAAAAATACACTGGTGTGAACAGGGAAGAACTTAGCTCCCATCCTGTTAGGCCACAACTTCCACATTGCTGCTGCAGCTCCTATCCCATGCACAGTGATATGCATGTACCAGAGGCCAGCTTCGCAGGACGGAGATTTCTGCTGTTCCTCGTTCCAGAACACATGGTGAAGTCAGCTGAAATTACCAGGCTCAGAGACTGTCAGCTGAAAGGCAGACCCATGTCCCAGGAGAAGTAAACACAAACCTAAGTAACACATTTGAGGTTCTTTCTTGCATTTAACTCATGATTTAGGGTCTGTCAAAGTTACTATTGTTAGCTTTTCTCTGCAGCCATTAGAACCAGAAAATAGCTACATTGTTTAAGTTGTCATTCTTACGTAATGGCTTTGGCACTTAAGTCAGTCTCCAAATGTACTAAGAGTTAGCAACACCAGTCTGCAGTTACCAGTTACCAGTGACAGGTACTGTGGCTGGCTCCCAGAAACAGATATCATTGCTGACTTGTGACATACTCAGTAATGGCCTTTACTTCTGCTGACAACAGAACAGTGCCAGCCAAGATGCAGCTTAGACCAATTTTCAGCCCCTGGAAAATTCTTCTCCCCTAAGAGAATCTTTTCTTCAGCAGCTGGAGACACTTCACTTATACTAGAAGAAAAATTCCAGTGAGTCCTATTTCAAAACATGCAAAATCTGGCAAAATTGGAGAGGAATGAGAAGTTTTCAACTGAAAAATGAAACACTATTCTATGAAGACTGCAAGAGAGAGGAAATCTCAAAAGAGCAGTGGATTGTTTCGAGAGGCAATTGAAATATGGGAGGCGAGTACTTCCGTGTGTGAGCAGATATATCAGTCAGCAGGGAAACATGTACATAGCATTACCAAAGGCCTTGAAGGTCAAGTGCTACAGTGGCTGCCTACTCCGTGAGAACTAAAACCTGGACCATATACAAGGCACATGCAATGGACCTGGCACAGCACAAAATGCAGTTCAGTACAAGTTAAAGTGGTAACTGCACAGGCAGAACAGATCAAGGAAGGGTTAGAGGAGAGTGAGGTGGCTGCAGAGGCTTTACCAATAATGCTAGAGAGCTGGGGCAAGATTCAGACCTGCTATAAAATGATGCTGCTCTCTGAGTTCTGAATTTAGTCCATACATTTCAGACACTGATTTTTTCAATGGGTTTTTACATGCACATTAAGGAATTCAAAGCTGCAAAGATAACGCTGATCTGCTGCCCTGTGAGCATGTTCTAAGCTATTTTTGAGTCACTAAACCACCCGTTTTGTAATCCTCACCTTAGCTTGTGAATGGCATGTGGCCAATGTACCTTCAGCTAGTCAAGAAAAGTCACCACAGCATGTTATCTGCTAAGGCTATTGGTAGATCCACTGCATCAACTGTGCTGCAGGACATTTTTCACCTCCAGCCAGTCAAGCAATATTCTCCTGCCTGTTTACATGTTGGCAACCACAGACATTGTCAAAAAAAGTGCCACACAATGGCAGTACTAAGTTTCAGGAAATTCATCCAGTACTTCACAACTTTCAGATGAGAAAATCCCTGCAGAATCAAAAAAAACAAGTACAGACTTGGATCATCCTAAGTCCTCAGTGCTGCCCAGCCACATGCACCATTTTTGTTCCAGCCCAATGGTCCTATCATGTATACTGGGCTCACTCATGAGCCGAACCACAAACATCACTTTCCATTCCCAAAGAGCTGCATCCTTCAATTCAGCAGTAAAACAGTAGTTAGGGTGGAGTAAAATGTCCAATTAAAGCAAAATTTTTCCAAGCAAACTCTCACATGTCATGTATTCATCCCTAGACCACTGCCAAAATTATTTCCTTCCAGATGGCACTTGCTTAAACCCCTAACACAGAGACAACCTCAACTCCTTAGGTGTTACATCCTACTGAGAGCCATGAAAACAACAATGAGGCCTCCCTTTGTTCTGTCTAATTATTTTGGAGGCCAGCCCCATGTTCAAATCCCAGCACTCAAAGGCTTGACTCACCCTTTCTTAACCATTTTGGCTCCTTCACAGTTATTCTGATCCCAGAGGATTCTCCACCTCCCACTCCCCTTGTCAACCAGCTGCTTTGCACATATTTAGCAGGATGACTCAGATGCAGGGAATGCCAGCTCAATGTTCTCCTGCCATAGAGCAATCACCACCTATCTCCAACAAAGGCCCTTATGGGTCTGGATAGGGGCAGCTGTCCCAGGGGGAGGAAAGCAATGGTTGCTCCACGAAGAAAACCAGACCCTTAGCAGAGGACCTCCTGCCCAAGCCAAGGCTCTTGGAAAAAGCCTGTTCATGGTGGCAGAGCCACAAGCTCCTGAGGGCAGTGCCGAGTGCACTGTGAGGCAGTACACAGCATTTCAGGGCGTGAGGAATGGAAATGCAGATTACCAGAGGGTGTCTTTCCTTTTCTCCTGCAGAGTTACAGCAAGTGTCATGGCCGCATCGTCTGCTTTTCATCCCCTTGTGCTCTGTGTCAAGGCATAACGAAACCATAAGGAATCTAGTGTCAGAGAGCAGTGTACAAAAGCACTCTGGTCCACCTCTGCAGAGCTATCCTGCATAGTGTGCAGTGTTGCAGCTAGGAAAAGAGTTTGATACCAAGAACTTGTCCCCCCCCCTTTTTTTTTTTTTGCTGCACTCCCTGAACTGCAGCAATGTCAAACAAGAGTGAGACATGGCAAAGAAAAGCCCTGCTCCTCACCCTGTTCCATCCCTCACCTTCCTTGGTTACAGCGAGAGCTGTCAGGCAAGACCACAGTGATTAATTTCATTCAGGGTTTTTTCACACTGACTAGGATTGATAAGAGATAGCATGTGGTGGCTCAGCCAGCCTGCTACACAGAAGCTGTGTTCATGTTGCACTTCACCAAGACCCTGATATTTACATTTGATATTCCAACTTTTCCAACTTCCTTTATTCCGCAATGCATGTTTCATAGTCCTTCACAATCCCTTTGTAATTAATTCCATGTCCTGTTAAGAACTCACACACTAGAAAAATCATACTGGAAAGAGTAGGATTAAATAAACAGGTTCAGCCCAGGGTCAGGGTACTTCACACTGACACAAAATCTGGCATGTAGACCAGTAGAAGGCTCTTCCCCTAACAAATCATATAAAGTTTCAAAAAGTAGAGCAGCTGCCATCCACTTTCACAACAGCAATAGCCTTGAATGCACTTTCATGCTAGTACCACTGTCAGGACCTCAACAAATGCTCTCAAAAAATGGGAGAAGGCCCTGGTGACTGGTACCAAGCAGAAGCAACAGGGATGCATGCATGCATGTTGGGCAGTACAGCAGTTTCATAGAGTGGTAGGTCCAGGTGGCAAGCATGCACTCTCCAGGCTTACTTGGAAAGGGACAAAATTTTTATTGTGAAGGTTTTGGCTGATTCTTCTTTACACAAACACTATGACCACAGTTTAAGCATCACAAAGTTTACAGAAGTTTTCCCCTTTGGTGGTGTAAGTCTGAGCAGCAGACTTTCAGCATAGTTGCAAGTTATAAATGATACTATCTGTTTATATGACTACTAGCAATACTCTTGCACACTTTAATAAATGCACTGTCATGGGTCCTTGAATGCTGGTTGTAGAGAGCAATAAGGTCCCCCTGAGCCTTGTCTTCTCCAGACTAAAGAACCCAAAATCATGCTTTCCTGAAATCTTCCTGATTTCCTGCAGGAAAATCTTCTGTTACTATGCAGACAGGCTGTATAAAGGAGAGTGCAGCCTAGAGTCCCTGTGCAGACATGCTCACACATCCCTGGCATCTCCCTTACTCTGAGGTTATCAGTCTCCATCTTGCCTTCCCCCAGAGCTAGCCATGGTATGACAGAATCAAGGTTGAGGTTGGAAATGAAAAGTGACTTTTAAATTGTAAAATGCCTCAGTTGAATCCTCAGTTTCACACTATCTGTCATCCACTTGGTCACTGAACCCAGGAAGAGTGTATGGAGGTTTCCAAGGCTAGCGTCTGTCCTCACTTTCCGAAAGGTTCTACAATCACTTTTGTTGCCATATGAGGAGTTTCCCTGAGAGGGATGGATATAAACTCTCTCCAGTCCCAAAGCCTTGAAGCCATATCAGCAAAACACTACACTTAGCTATTTAGGTCTGCTGGGAGATAGGATTTATCAGATCAAACACTGAGACAACTACATAGCCTGCAGACTTGAACCAGACTGAGTCCAGCCAGCCCAAAACATAGCCCAAACATTTGCATCTGGCTGCAGAAGATTATGTAACACACACCCATGACTACTGGCATCAGCTCAAAACAATCCTTCTGGTTAGAAAAACATCAATGCCAAAAGATAGATTGGGGATGCTGAACAACAACAGCAGAGCTGTTCTCACAAGAGCTGTGTACATTAACAAATCCTTACAGTATGCCTTAGCAGAGACATTGAAGTTGGCGTTTCCATGCCCCCTTCACAAGAAAGGATACTGCAGTACGACTAAAATAGGCAGGTCCCGGAGCCTCATGCAAGAAGCCTACAAGGCCACACTTGCAGGTCTTGAGCTCATGGGGGGCTTCAACACTCTGATATCTGTTGGGGGGATGGTACAGCCCGGCACAAGCAATCCAGGAAGTTCCTCATCTGTGTGGAAGACAGCTTCCTCCTGCAAGTAACAGAGGAGCTAACAAGGAGAGATGCCATGCTTGACCTCGTGCTCACCAACAAGGAGGGGCTGGTTGGGAATGTGATGCTCCAGGGCTGCCTTTGCTGTAGCGATCATGAGATGGTTGAGTTTGAGATCCTGAGAACAGCGAGAAGATCATGCAAAGAAGCTCACTGCCCTGGAGCTCCAGAAAGCAGACTTTGTCCTCTTCAGGAACCTGCTTAGTAACGCTCCATGGGATATAGCCCTAGAGGGCAGGGAGACCCAGGATTGCTGGTTGATACTCAAGGATCACCTGCTACAAGCTCAGGAGTGTTGCATTCTGACAAGAAGGAAATGGAGCAGGGTGGATGGATAAGGAGTTGCTGTGAAAATTCAGAAGGAAAAAGAAGCTTATAGTAAGTGGAAGTGAGGACAGGCAGCCTGGGAAGAAAACAGGGACATTGTCCGGGAAGCTAGGGATCAGGTCAGGAAAGCTAAGGCCTAGTTCAAATTGATTCTGACCAGGGATGTCAAACATAACAGGAAAGGCTTCTATGGGTATGTTGCAAACAAAAGACAGAGTATGGATAATGTGGACCCTCTCCGGAAGCTATCGGGAGAACTGGCTACCCTGGATTTGAAGAAGGCTGAGGTTCTCATGACTTCTTTGCCTCAGTCTTCAATGGCAAATACTCTGACTACACCACCCAAGTCTTTGAAGGCAGATGCAGGGACTGTGAGAATGGAGACCTTAGACCCACTGCAGGAGATGATCAGGTCTGAGATTGTCTTAGGAATCTGAATGTGCACAAGTCCATTTTCATCAGTCCATGGGACCTGATGAAATCCATCCGCAGGTTCCAAAGGAGCTGGCAAATGAAGTTGATAATTCACTGTCCATCATATTTGAAAAATCATGGCAGTCAGGTGAAGTTCCCAATGATAGGAAAAAGGGAAATATAACCCTATTTTCAAGAAGGGGTAAATGGAAGACCCAGGGAACTACAGACAGTCAGTCTCACCTCTGTGCCTGGCAAAATCTTGAGCAGATTCTGCCGAAAATCATGCTAAGGTGCATGTAAAACAATGAGGTGGCTGATGACAGCCACCATAGTTTTACTAAGGGGAAATCCTGCCTGACCAATTTGGTGGCCTTCTGTGATGGGGCTACAGAACTGATGGATAGGAGCAAAGCAGCTGACGTCATCTACCTGGACTTCTGCAAAGCGTTTGACACCTGTCCTGCATGACATCCTTGTCTCTAAACTGAAGAGACACCAATTTGATGGATGGACCACTTGGTGGATAAAGAACTGGCTGGATTACTGCACACAAACAACTGTGGTCAATGGCACGATGGCCGGCTGGTGACCAGTAGCGAGTCGTGTCCTTCAGGGATCAGTGTTTGGACCAATCTCCTTCAACATCTCTGTTGGCAGCATGGGCAGTGGGATTGAGTGCACCCTCAGCAAGTTTGCCAATGACACCAAGCTGTGTGGTTTGATTGATATGCTGGAGGGAAGGAATGCCATCCAGAGGGAGCTTGACACGCTTGTGAGGTGCGCTGATACCAGCCTGATGAAGTTTAACCATGCCAAGTGCAAGGTCCTACACCTGGGTTGGAGCAATCACAGGCACAGCTATAGGTTGGGTAGAGAAGAAACTCAGAGCAGCCCTGCAGAGAAGGACTTGGGGGCATCGGTTGATGAGAAACGTAACATGAGCCTGCAGTGTGCACTTGCAGCCCAGAAAGCCAACCATATCCTGGGCTGCATCAAAAGGAGCATGACCAGCAGGTAGAGGGAGGTGATCCTGCCCCTCTACTCTGCTCTCGTGGGACCTCACTTGGAGTACTGTGTACAGTTCTGGTGTCCTCAACACAGAAAAGACATGGAGCTGTTGCAACAAGTCCAGAGTAGGGCCACGTGGATGATCATGGGACTGGAGCACCTCCCGTATAAAGACAGGCTGAGAAAGTTGGGGCTGTTCAGCCTGGAGAAGAGAAAGGTGCGTGGAGAGTTCATAGCAGCCTTCAAATATCTGAAGGGGGCTTATAGGGATGCTGTGGAGGATCTATTCATTAGGGACTATGGGACAAGGTCCCATAAAGAGAGATAGGACAAGGGGTAATGGGTTCAATCTTAAACAGGGGAAGTTTAGATTGGATGTAAAGGGGAAGTTCTTTATTGTGAGGGTGTTGTGGTGCTGGAATGGGTTGCCCAGGGAAGCTCTGAATTCTCCATTCATGGTGGTGTTCAAGGCCAGGTTGGACAGAGCCTTGGTTGGCTTGGTTTAGTGGGTCATGTCCCTGCCCATAGCAGGGGTATTGGAACTAGATGATCTTAAGGTCCTTTCCAACCTTAATTATTCTATGATTCTATGATTCTATGAAGATGCACCATAAACGATTAACAGGAAATAACCAAAAGCAAAACATTTTATACTTATGTTGAAAAATACACCTCAAAAATACAGCTGCATTTTTAGTTTTGCATCTCATGCTATAAAACAGCTCTATCTTTGATGGGTGTGGAATCATTTGGGATAATATTTTGGTTGGCAAAAATTTCACAAACACAAAAAATAACTTTCAAATAAAACCAGTTTCTAAAATGATACATAGTAAGACTATACTTAAACTTGCTTTACTTTCAAACTTGATGTGTTATTAGCCCCTTTATGTTTAGATAGGTGGCTTGCAGTGCTATGACCATACATTAAGTTCTTGTATATTACTGCATTTAATGTGGCTCTGACTGTTGTACCAAAGCTATTAAGCCTCTTGATCTCACAATCTCCTGCTGTTGCAACATCTGAGCAGTACATTTCAATACTAAAGAGACATATCACTCATCTCCTTTGAGTCTCCAGAACTCCTGCTACAGTGATGGGTATAGAGGCTTAATGCTTTTATAAGCATCTAGTATGGACAATTGTCACAGTCCAGTGTGCATACAGTCAAGTATCTGTCTTTAATGATTCTGTGTTACTTTTGTGGCTTAATAGAAATCCTTGTAGTACAAAATGTAAGGTGCCATATATCTATTCATTTTCCTCTGAAACTGAGAACATGTTTTCTCATACAGTTCGGTTTCAAATATTTTCCTTGATTCATTTTGGTTTCTCTGATGTAATTTGCAGATATTTATAGGGATGCCACTGCTATTGTACCAAACTTACTATGTGTGAGCATATCATAACTAACATGTCAGGGTCCAATTACAAGCTAATGTGCTTTCTTCTATACTTTCCACATGGTTGATAAGCTCTTCCAGACAAGTCAAGTCATGCTGCTGTGAAATGTTAGAAGAAGAAAGTATTCCTTGGGCATTTATATATTCAATCTTTAGCATGCCTGAGTGGGGTTCACTAAACCACCTACAGCTAACCTGTAGATATGCACAGCCTATGTATCTGGTTTGCTTGTGTAGTTTCTAGAAAGGACATGCACTTCTGCAGTGTCATTCACTGAAACATTCCCTAAACGCCCATCTTTCTCTTCATCTTGCCAATACAGGGAAGCTGTAAAGATTAGCACAGATCTAGACACTGAAGCTCTGGCTGTCTACAGTAATGACGTTCCATCGGCTGCAAGATGACTTCAGCCCATGTGAGATACGACCACACTATTAAATAGTAAGGGCAGTCTGAGGCCAGGCTGACACATACTGCATCAGCCCTCATTATTGGAGACGTGAGCTCTGAAGGAAAGACCCTAAAGGACTCTGACAACTGTGACTATACCCAGTGTTCGCAGTACTATTGCTGCACTTGTGAGCAGTATGTATCATTTAGGTTGAATGCCAGATACCCCACCTGTCCATGCAAGATAAGACAAAAAAACTATAAAAATCGACTCCAAGTTTTGCTTCAGAATTTATCTTAATCTCTTACCTTGGTGGTGAATCACATCTGAACAGACCAGACACAAGGTGAGTTTGGACAAGAAACACTTAGAAAAATAAAAAATAAAAAGTGTAAAGCCACAATTTGGTGATACAACCATTGTATTATTTGCATACAGATGGACTGTACCCTTATTGTACCTTGAGCACAACTAGATCCCAGAGACCTGGACAAGACTGGTCACCTAGAAAACAGCAAGCATTTTTTCAGTGTCTATTGCACTATAAGGAATTAATACTTCATACAAATGAAGGTCAAAATATCCTATTCAAGGATACAGCAAAGGCTGTCAATTGAAATAAACTATTTGAAAGCAGTATAAGGTAGTTTCTCACTCCCTTTTAATACTCTCTACAGCCAAATCATGACCTAGAATATGTAGAGAAATCTTAGTACAATCTTATTCAGTGCTGCTTATGGAACATAGCATAAGAATATTTTTGCAGGCTATGCAATGTGCCAAGCATAATAATGTTCTCTAACAAGTGTAATGTCAGGTACTCTTAGACATATCTCTTTCTGGTGGCTACCCAGCATGGATAAAATCTTTTCATACTATGATACAGTTTTTGGAGATCCTCCAGTTACGTAAATGACAGAGAGTTTTGATTTTGGGGGAAAACCCTTGCTGTACCTTTTTCCTACTTATGATTTGTGAATTCCATGTGGTCACATTATGCATAACTGTACAATGGCAGGATGTGAAACAGTTCACCACCAAGTCCTCTGCAGCCACTGAATGGTTCCTTTCTTGAGGCAATTAATGCAATTTTCCCTGTTAAGGAAGGCATAATCCACAGTAAAAAGTGGAATAGCAGCTTTATGATATTATTAATTCATTTAATTTTGCCTTAATTGGAATTTTTCAGTACACAGAAGGAAGTAATCTACCAGCCATCTGTTCTTATATATTGCAGTCATTGCTAAATTATCCTGTATTTAACTTCTGTTAATAAGGTTAACAAGGGAGCTTTAGCATAACACCACTGCTGCTTCTCTCGTAACGCTTCTCTCTGTGCTATTTCTATTTAAGAATGAATTTCACTGCTACCCAAGAGGGCTTCATAGGCAGAATAAACTTCTCTTAAAGCATAAAAACCTGACCCTGTTCCTTACTAAAACTTCTTGTCAGTGCTAAGTTAGAGTAGCTTGGCAAGGAAGCAAAAAAGCGGATAGTTGACATTTTGAAGAATATATTAAGTAACAAGTTTATAAAGCTGACATTCTCTATCAGTGAATTCTGAATATAGTAAATCTCTACTTTTATATCCCTAGGGTAATTTCAGCAATTAATAAATATATGAAGAAGGATCTTACATGAGCTACAGAAGTTTTACTCTACTGTGGTAGCATTAAATCACAACCAGAGCTTGGACCTAGTGCAGGCAAATTTTTGTTGCCTTATGGCTTTTGTAGAGGATCTTGTATACATTTGAACAAACACTCCCCAAAGTCTCAGCATTACCTTGCAGAAAAACAGGGTATATAACTCTTTGGAAGTAGCTAAGTAAATTATCATTCACAAATAACAACAAAGTCCCACATTTATTGTAGTGGAAGAAGCTGCTAAAATTACACAAGGTTTTAACTTCACATGCGATCCTGCACTCAGTTTTGAAATGGGAGAAAATACAAAGATGGCTAAAATCCACCTTACCTCTTCCCTCACACAGTTCTGAGTACTATGACATGTCCAAAGTTACATTTGCCCCATCTATAAAATGCATTTGAAGCTTTTTAATTACCTTAGACAGTAGACCCCTTTCCAAGATAGATGTAGATAAGAATGACAAGCATTAGGAACTGACTGTCTTCATAAAAAAAAGTTGAGATTGCTGGCACATTGAAAGTCACACGCCAGCACGAAACTGAATTAAAGCCAGAAGTGAAATCTTAATGCTTTAAACAGCTAAGTTGCTAATGAAAAGAAACATTTATCTGCATACTTAGAGTTAGAATCTCAAAAATATTTTTATCTTTTGTTTCAGAAGATAAGGCAGTCCACAAGTGAATATTAAACTGGGGAGGGGTTAAGGTTAGGAACAGGATTAGGAATTTCAAATTTGGGCTGAGTTTATTTGAGTGAAGAAGAGATGAGATAGAGCACTTAAAGAAACACATGCTGTTCCTATCACTATAATATGTCCTAAATATATTTTTCTCTAAGTTTTACTAACACCCAAACCAAACCATTCTACATGGAGAAGTCATGAAAAATATCAAACTCTTCTGATTTCACTTCCAATTTAAAAAGTTGTTAAACTAGGAAATTGTTCCTCAGAACCTCCATTATTGCTAAGATAGTTTCACTAAGTAGATATGTATCACTGTAAAAAGCAAATGCAAAGCAATAACTGCTTTGAAGGATTAGGGTCAGTATAGCCCAAAATATGTTATAGATGTTCTGGTTTTTCTATTTTTACTTGTAACTAAATAGAAAATTCACTAATTATGAGCATGCACATCAAAGGGGTCTTTCAGAAAGTTAATAAGATGCAAAGAAAAGAGAAATAGAAGAAAGAAAGAGAGAAAAAAGAAAGAAAAGAAAGAAAGAAAGAAAGAAAGAAAGAAAGAAAGAAAGAAAGAAAAAGAAAGAAAGAAAGAAAGAAAGAAAAAGAAAGAAAGAAAGAGAAAGAAAGAAAGAAAGAGAAAGAAAGGAAGAAAGAAGAAAGAAAGAAAGAAGAAAGAAAGAAGAAGAAAGAAGAAAGAAAGAAAGAAAGAAAGAGAAGGAAGAAAGGAAGAAAATAACCCTTTAAAACCCACTAACAAACAAACAAACCCAAAACAAACAAAAACCCAAACAAATAATAAAACCCCAGTGACAGAAGAACCTACAGCTTGCTTATGGCAAATTTGCATGTAATAGGAGTTGGCTTGTTCAAGAATTCTTATAAAAGGGGTGGGTAGAAGTGGGGCTTAAGTATTCTATTTATAAATTCCTTTTTGATTTCCATGTCATCTTTGTTCAGGTTACTTAGCTGAATATACTGCTTTTGTTTCTATCCTATCTGCAAAGTCAATCCAACAGATTAAATTAAACCTTCTTTCTTTCTGTCATCTCACACATCATAAAATTAAAAAATATTTCAGAAAGTGCATGCTGTTTCTGCTATCTGCTGGTAGTGATGGATGAAGCAGAAAAGAATAGAGCTTGATTTAATCAGATAGCTTAACCTTGCAGGGAGAAGAAAGAAACCTGTATAACGTATTCGTGTGTATATTTTAGTTTCAGACATATGTGTCCATGCATAAGTATATATTCTAGACATACAGGTCTATCATGTCTCACTTTTTATATTACAGCGACTATATCAAAACGGCACATTGTATTTGGCGGGTAAGTCCATTGATGTTTCATTGAGATGATATTTTGTTAATCTTAAATTACACAAAGTATCTTTCTGGCCCAAAGGAATCCATGGAGAAAACATTACAGAGGGAGAGGGAGAGCTAAACATTCCGCTTTTCAAACAAGGCACACGTCACAAACATTAAACAAGAGGGATTTCTCATTTCTTCAGCATGTTTTCTGCACCCTGTATCAACCTAATGGTTTCATTTTAACAAGACTCGTGTTTTCAGCATTTCACCTTCACCTTCTCATTCCATTAAACATGATGGTCCAAATCCTGCCAACATTCATGGACAAATACGTTTCAAAATTATGTATTAAAATTAAGCATATATAGAAATACTTTCACAATAATGTATTCTAAGTCACACTATCAAAACAATCACAATATTTGTTGCTTATTTTTCTTTTGTGAAAAGTTGCTTAACTGTCTGTCTCAATAAATATATTGTGTAGATCTGAGCTCTGAGATTCATAGAAAAATGCATACTGTATACTTAATTCATTTTAAAATGGGAAGGGGATTGCATCATGAGCAGGCTGTTTCAATTATATTTTGATATTTTTTGCCATTTGAAAGATAGCATGTTACAAATCATGTCAGAATATTTTTCCTACTGGACTTCTATCTATCCAACAGTCAAAATATTATTTGTGAAGCGTGAACATTTTAATAACTATTCTTCTGGTTTTGTGAGCTAGTTGACACTGTATAATAGCAGAAAAATGAAACTGTGTTGAAGATTTATCAGAACAAAACACTGGAAATGATGAATCACAAGTAATGAAGCAGGAGCTAAAGAAGAAAAAATGTGCAAGTTTTTGCTTGACTGAAGAAATGCTAATACATTTTGGTATGTAAGTTGTGACACCCTGATACATATGTACAGATACAGCAGTATTTTATAATCAAAATAATGAACTAGGAAACAATTCCTGGAGACAAACTTTGAAGACCTTAGTATCTGTGTAGTATTAACCAGATTAGTGCAGGCACACAGTGAATGCCTGGGGTCACAGCAAGGTCAGTTTAGGAATAAGAATTGCACACAATGCGTGGGTGTGAACGCTGCAACAATACATATTGAAAGTGTGGCCAGCAGAGAAAAAGAGGAGAAGGAAGCATATAACTTTACTCCAGAAGTTCAGGATTGGGTGGGAATTCATAAACTGGGAAGTTGCAATTGCTGTAAGCTGATTGCCTAACTCTAAAGTACTGTGCAGCAATGAAATAGGCAGCTTTTTGCTCCTCTGCTACCAAACACCCTTTGAAATTGAAGATCAGGGTCAGAGCTACAGGGGACAGACTAGAGGAGTAAGTGTCTAACCCTGAGTAGGAGACTCTACTCAACATGAATTAAATCCATCCATCTTCTTATGCATTCAGAATAAAAGTAGTCTGACAGTCCACTGTTTTATATAATATCTAGCATATGCTAAGAAGGTGCAAAAGATCTAAGAGGAAAGAACTCCATTTATTAATATTTTGAATCCACTTTTATGTGACACAGAAATGTTACTATCTTCTGAGCACATATTCTGAGCCAAATATTATAAGACTGTCTTAATGGATTGTATGGCCATCTTCTTATTTTGAGCCCTTATTTTGAACTGAACATACAGTGAACAGGACTGACAGCTTAATACTGCAAAGAAAATGCAAAAGCCAAGAACACGTTTATCTCATTTCTGAGAAATGGAGTCACAAAAATCATCATATGGATGTAACACCTCCCCTAAGAATAAAGGCTGAGAGAGCTGAGATTGTCTAACCTAGAGTTTTCAGGGAGACCTTATTGCAGCCTTACAATAGTAAAGGGGGCTTATAATAGATGGAGACACTTTTTAGTAGGGCCTGTTGCAATAGTGCATAAGGTAATGGTTTTAAACTAAAAAAATGTATATGGACTAGGTATAAGGAAGATATTTTTTACAATGAGGATGGTCAAACACTGGAACAAGCTGCTCAGAGAGGTGGTAGCTGCCCCATCCCTGAAAATATTCAAGGTCAGGCTCGATGGGGCTTTGAGCAACCTGATCTAGTTGAAGATGTCCCAGCTTATTGCTGGGGGGTTGCACTAGATGAATTTTAAATGTACTTTCCAACCCAAACCATTCTATGATTCCATGATTCCATGAAGTATGAAGGCTGTGTCAACTGTATATTTCCTTTCCAAAGAATACCCTTTCTGCTACCAACACTCTTTTCCTTAGAATCTTTTTTCATCTGGTTTAAAACACATCTTACAGTTCTAAATAATGTCCCTTCACCTCTTGCCAAATAGAAAAGTATTCCAAATCTTCTCTTCCATAACAGAGCAAAGAGAAAAGCAATTTTATAGGGTGGTTGAAGTGAGCCTCTTTCCCAGCAGTGCAATCCAGCATTCATCAGTCTTTGCTGCAGCTGCCACTGGATCTAACCTTCATGAGACACAAGAGTTCAGAATTGTGTGGCTGCTGAATCTGAAACTTCATTGCTGGTTGTAGGTACTGACTGAAACTGAACTGCGTGAAATTCTAAGAGTAGCTTTCCCAAAAATCCAAAATTTATTAAAATATCACTGGTCATAAGGGTTGCTAGGGGTCAGAATTAAAACAGTTATTAGTATTATTTTAATTAAAAGCCACAAAGAATGTTCTGAATTCAGTTATTTATCTTTGAGCTGAAGAGTATGCTCCTAATCTCTATCATGATACTTGAGGTATATATACATCTTATGCTGCAGTGCACACGGGCTGCAAGAGCAGTCTTTCTGTATTAGGAAAACACCATAAATCATAGAATAATAGAATTGTTTATGTAGGAAAAGACTTTTAAGATCATCAATTCCACCACTATGCCACATCTACAAGTCTTTTAACACTTCCAGGGATGGTGACTCAACTACTTCTCCAGGCAGCCTGTTCTAATGTTTGACAACTCTTTTGATGAAGAAATTTCCTAATATCCAGTCTAAACCTTTTCTCATTCAACTTGAGGCCATTTCCTTTTGTCTTCTCACTTGTTATCTGGGAGAAGAGACCAACACGTGCCTCACTGCAACCTCCTTCCAAGTAGTTGTAGAGTGTGATAAAATCTCTCTTGAGACTCTTCCAGGCTAAACAACTCCAGTTCCCTCATCTGCTCTTTGTAAGTTCTGTGCTCTAGACCCTTCACCAGCTTTGCTGCCCTTCTTTGGATGTGCTCCAGTGCCTCCATATATTTATTTGTAGTGAGTGGCCCAAAACTGAGCACAACATTCGAGGTGCGGCCTCACCAGTACCAAGTACAGGGGGAAAATCACTTGTTTACTCCTGCTGGACACACAGTTGCTGATACAATATCACATGGTACCATCTAGTGAGGTATCTGAAAACAATTTTACAATAATGAGATAGGCATAAGGAGCTAGGCTTCTCACATCTACTGACGGAGAAAACTTTTCCTATTCTACCATTGGAAATGCCAAAGTACAGAATGGCTAAAAAGCACATTTTCCAAAATGATTCATAGATTAATGTTTATGGTTTTCACATGTTTGACCCTAAAATAAACTTGGAAAAGTATCAGAAAAGTGATAGACTCTTCTAGGAGAGATGTTTCTGTTACTGAAAAACCTGTGGAGAAAGTTGTAATGCTTTCTACTGGTCAGATAAGCTTTTTTCTCATCAAACATGTAAATATGTGTTCTGATGACTTGTTGACTTCAGTTTATGCAGAAGAAGGTTGTTTGGATTACTATAGTTATCCATTTAAATGTCTCTAAATTGGAAAGGCATTGTTTTAACAGATAGACTACTTGGTGGATAAGGAATTGGCTAGATGGTCATATTCAGAGAGTTGTGGTCAATGGCTCAATATCCAAGTGGAGACTGGTGACAAGTAGCGTTCCTGAGGGGTTTATTTTGGGACCAGAACTGTTCAGCACCTTTGTCACCAGCATGGATAGTAGGATTGAGTGCACCCTCAGGAAGTTTGCTGACAATACCAAGCTGTGTGGTGCAGTTAACACACTGGAGGGAAAGGGGGAAGTAGACAGCCTCGAGAAGTTGACCAGTGCAAACTCAGCAAGTTCAGCAAGGTCAGTGCAAAGTCCTGCGCATGGGTCAAGGCAATCCCAAGCACAAATACAGGCTGGACAGAGACTGGATTGAGAGAAGCCTTGAGGAAGAGGACCTGGGGGTGTTGATTGGCAAGAAGCTCAACATGACCCAGCAACATTCTCTTACAGCCCAGAAAACTAACAATATGCTGGGCTGCATCAAAAGGAGCAGGCCAGCAGACTAAGCAGATTGAGCAGATTCTCCCCTTCTACTCCATTCTCATGAGATCCCACCTGCAGTACTGCATTCAGCTCTGACGCCTCCAAAACAAGAGTGATATGAAACTGATCGAGTGAGTCCAGAGGAGGGCCAAGATGATCAGAGGGCTGTAGCACCTCTCCTATGAAGACAGGCTGAAAAAGCTGTGCGTGTTCAACCAGAAGAGAAAACTCTGGAGAGACCTGGTTAACTGCACCTTGTAACAGTCTTCCAATACCTAAAGAGAGCATGCAAGAAATCTAGAGAGTCTTTACAAGGGCATGTAGTGATAGGACAAGGGGCTTTAAATTGAAAGAGGGGAGACATAGATTAGATGTTAGGCAGAAAATCTTTAATGAGGGTGGTGAGACAATGGAACTGCTTGTACTCTGTTTTTATGTGAACAAACTGTTTATCCCTTCACTAGTGAAAGAAAAAAGTATTAATCACTTGGTTTTATGCCTGTTCAGAACTGTGGCTTCTGTACTTCATATTGTTCAAGTCCTACACTGAATAAAGATTTTACTTTCTTTCTTAGGTTTTAATTTGATTCTCCAGTAGCTTTTATTTTGCTTCATAAAGCTTTATACACTAGCTGTAAGAAAACTCCTATTTAACCAAAAAGTATTATAACCCCTCATTTTACTAATGAGTAATTGAAATGGAGACATCCTCAGGAACTTCCAGCAAGTTATACACAATGTCCCTGTCAAAGAGCAGCCAGATGTCCATGAAACTATGAAAGTCATCTTTACCTTGCAGCTAGTCTTTATATTATTCCCTGCACACTATATAACTACGTCAGTGCAAGAAACAGTAGATATCATTCTGTTTCACAGGACATCATTCAGACATTACAGAGTATAAACCACAATACTCCATACCATGGCAATTCACCATGCAGCTTAGTCTTACTTCACATCAAGTGTGCTCAGTGAGCAAGGAAGTGATCCCACCGAAATAATATACTGTTGCTGCATAATTAAGAATGCTACTGCAATGCATATACCACAAGTGGTACATAAAATAATCCAAAGAGCTTAAGGTTTGATATTTTCTGGGTTTTTGATGATTCATTTGGGTTATGTCTAAATATTACAATGAAGCAGTATGTTAGACATCCTCAAGCAGGTAAGTTTACAATTACTTGGAGCAGCATAGCCTCTGAAGCATGGCACTGCACCTGGGCAATTAGCTCAAGCATAACCTCAGTCTGAAGCAGCTTTATTGCTTCCAGTTACAGAGTTAGCTCATTTAGTGCTTGTTTAGGAATTGCTCTGACAAGTACATGTTTACCTTTTCTTCTGTGGGAGGGAGGGAAGAAGAGGAAGAAGAGGAAAGAAGGCTCCTTTGTGTCAAGCCTGAAGTAAGTAGTCAGGTATTCTCACGTCCCTCTACAAAATTTGGAGGGAATTGGGACACCACCAAAGCCCTCTCTCCTCAGCAGTTCTTACCCCACCATTTCCTGTTACAGCTGAAATTCCACTGAACCTTGCTGTGTGTGTATATGCACATCTAGCAGAATCCTGAAACACCATGTATTCAATGGAAATTTCCTGTCAGTTTATATATGCTGTCAGAGCCAGCTATAATAAAGAAACCACAAGTTATTTGCTTTAATCTTCAACAGAACACCAGGGTTTTGGCAGGAGATACTTTCATCAGAAAGTTTATAACCACCAGTTGTGGATGTGTTCAGCTAACAGGCATACGTCAAAGGTAAATACAGTTTAATTATAGCATGTGTGTTTATTCTTTCTTAATGAATTTGATTTTCACTAAACATATTTAGTAATCAGGGAAAAAAAATATTCCCCTAATTTGCATCATCAACTTACAATTAATTCAGTTAGCTCTCAGCCTTGTTCATTCCCTAGAAAATATTTTCCCAAAGTACTCTCATACATACCTTTTTCAGAATAAAACACTGTAGTAAGCAGCTGACACAGAATGTGCTTATTAAGCAATATACTTTAAAACATTTTTTGCAAGGGTAGATTGTCTTTTCAAATACCAAAAGTCTAATCTTGTCCAGCAGTTAAGCAGCTGCTTTTCCAGCTACTGCTACAAAACTCCATCTATAGAACATTTAATTATATATATATATATATGTTCTGGGAAAAGAAAATGACTTAAAATCCTGGGTAAAATCCCTTGAATTTCAGATAGGAATTGCCATATTGACCATTTACTTTCTTCCTTACATTTCCAAAAGACACATATTGCAGTATTGCTCTAGTAGAATGACGCTAACAATGCTGCATTCTGCGCCTACTCAATTATCCTTTTGTCCGTTTTTAAAGCACAAGCCAAAGAAATTGAGCCATACAAAAATAAGGGAAACTTTCAATCAGCAAAATAATTTGCCAAAAGCTACAGTGTAGTCAGATCAGTTACAACTTCTCAGAGAACTGAAGCCTTCAGTAATGTTATTTAGGTTTTAACATTATTGAAAAAGGTTAATTCAACCTTTGTATTGGGTGGGCCAAGTGAGCTATTTTAACAGAGCTAAGTCATCTGCTCTGTGCCTTAAGCTTGCTGCCCTAATCAATGTGTATATTTTACTAAGATTTAAAAATTATAATAATTTATATCACCATTTTAGACAGGAAGGGACAATCTCACTCATCAAACCAAGTCCCTGCTATCATGAACAGACATGATGTATCTTCCCATCCATTTACTGGTGTCTTACCTACTCATCTCATCAGAAATGTGTTTCAGGATCCACTAATATTAGAAACCATATTGTTGTTTCCAGGTAAAACTTATTCAGGGTCAGTTAAGAATGCTGTCAACCAACTACAACAGCTCCTTTGTCTTCCCAGTATTTAAAATATCTGATGTTTTTATGTCAAAGTATCCTACATTCAGCTATTGTTTTCTTAGCCTGAACAGTCCAAGGCCTTTCAGCATCTCCTCTTCTCCTTCCCCTGATCACCCTAGTAAACTTCCTCTGTCCCTGTTCCAATCTGAATTCTTTCATGAGCTAAATTTGATCCTCAGCAATAAGTTTTACAGATTTGTTATGGTTTGGACCCCTGTTGTATTCTTCATAACCTTCTGAGATGAGAATGCTACATATCTGATTAATAGAGCACCTTCTTTGATTTTTTAGTAATTTCTTTGATGATACCTGTAATTCCACGTGCTACCTTTTCAGCTGGTTTCATGATTCCCCAAACGTTCATTGATAAATGCAGCATAAGACTCACACCTAGGCACTTCTAACCCAGGCAGTACAAAAAGAGAAGCTAGGGAGAGGAAAATAATACTTCAAGGTGATATTTAAGGGAGCTGAAAGCTGAAGAATAAGAGCTAGCCATTGAATGACAAATACAATTTATGAAAATTATCTGAAATTATGAAAATGCTGCCTGTGTACATCCCATTTACAGGTTTCTGCAAGCTTTTCTCCAAAGCAGAAGTACAACATCTGCACAAACAGTAGCAGGTGGTTTCTGGGAGGAGGGCCAGGCACAGAGACTTGCAAACAGACAAAATAAAAGTAGGAGGCAGTCACTTTCTGTAGCAAAATACATCCTCATGCTTGTTTTTATAGGTCCAGGCATCTAACCTTTTTCAGCTGGATCACAGATGGCCTCTCTACAACAGCTTTAAATCAATGTATTGGTTAAGAGGTTCAATGTCTTGGGGGGGGGTAGAAGTGCCTGAATGTTCGGAAGGCAAGATCCACAAAGTAATCCCAAAGCTGTGCAGCCAAAACTCTTACAGCACCCTACACTCTCACCACCAGATCTTTCCCCTAATAACCTCCGTCTTCAAAATATTTATGAAGCCCAGCAAAGCAGCAAAGGGTATTAGCCTCTCAATAGACTGCCATTCAAATGTTGCATGCCACTTTGGAAACTAAGTAAGTGGTAGAATTCTAGAGTTTCAACTTTTTTTTTTTTTTTTCCCCAATGTGTAGTTACATTGCTTTTTTGGGACACAGCTCCAGTATTGTTTACATCTTCATTAACTGCATATTATAAATTTAAAATTTATAATGTCACATTGTATGAAATACAGGCTGTAAAATTCTGCTGTTTATAAAGCTAGTTAGTGTCCATTCATGCTCTCAAATGCCTGTGAGTCTCAGAATGATTCTATGCTTTATTGACAGGAAGAATTCTTATGTTTCTAACTTGCAGAATCACATGATCTGCACATTGTTCATTTGTATACAGTAATTTGCTTTTGTTTCCCAAAATAGGGTCTGCCCAAATCAGGAAAATAAAAATAATAAAATGTACATTCTATTAGTTCTTTTTATTTAATAAATATTTAAAGCTGAAAGCTGCTTAGCCACAAGGGAAGCAACACAGAGCAGCAGTAAAGCCAGCAGCGCCTATTTTTAAAGCTGTCTTATTTCTGTAATGCTGATGGCTGAACTCAAGTTTTAAGTAACACTTCTTCTAGTGACCAGGGTGCTTTCAACTTTTTCATTTCATTAAAAGAGCTAAATTGAGGGTATTCCATGAGTCTAATTTGGAGTTCAGTTGTTTTTGTTGTTTTTAAATTAAAAATAAAAGTCAGAAGTGGTCTTGTCATCAGGGAAGCAGCACATGACTTTGGGGATAACCCATACTGTGCTAGGACTACAAAACACTTAGATAATGTCTGTGATGTGGGAAGTGTTTGATTAAGGAAACATGTCAGAAAGTGAGAATATGTGTGGCAGTAAATAACGATGTTTATATCTTTGCGTTTTCAGTTCTTATTTCAAAATACTTCTTTTAAAAATGTTAGTAATAGTACAGTCTTAATGTGCAAACGAAATACGTTTGCTCTCATCTGATTTGCTTTCTTCCTCTGCTTAGAAATATGTAAAATATATTTTCCTCTCAACAGTTTGGAATGAGCCAAAAGAACATGTTTTAAAAGCTTCGTAGACACATATAATTCTGTCCCAGAAGTATTAGTTTAGGAGGTAAAAAGAAGGTGTAAGTACCAAATAGTTTTCTCATCATCCTGTAATTTCAAAATAGCTCCTTGCAACAGCAGACATTGCAGTGACTCTAGGCTTCATCTCACACAGAGCTTCTGAGCCAGAGGACACAGAAAATTATTGCAACCTCACCAAGGAGGTATTTGGCATAGCAGTAACTGTGTGGGGCAGTTTTATAGATCCTGTTGAAGTTCAAGAAAACACACATTTGAGAAGTAAGTAATAACTGAATTATTTTACTTTTTATCACTTACAAATAATGTCTGTTTTCAAACATACAATGCAGGCAGTGAAAACTTTAGTATAAGCAGTTGTTTCTAATAGATGCATTTCCCTCATATATCAATTCATTGGTATCTGAAATAGCATACTAAGAAGGAGCTGCAAGCACATTCTGTTAGACACAGGGGTGACACGAGTTAATTTCATTGCTGTCAGGAGATATCTTGATGGGTATACATTGTGTGTTATCATGAGTTACCACAGCTGCAAGGAATTATGTCTTCTACTCATAATGGCATAATAGAATACCATAACTTGTCACAAGATTTCAAGTCAGCTATGAAATTAACCTGTTTCATCACTGAAGAAAAGGACCTTACTGATTTTTTCCCCCTTTTTTTTTAATGGAACTTTGGTGCTCTTGTAAATAGGAATTTTGAAAGTTTCGAGGAACTGTGGGACAGCTTGATTTCTCGAATAAAACTTACATGTTGTTTCTAAAACTCACCCATTGTATTATATATTCACAGATAATGTGAACCATATCACAATTTTATGGAAAATTAACAGTTAATACTGTAAGCCAATAGCAACTGAAAGAGAAAAATCTATCCTCTGGCCTATGTCCCATTTGCCACATAGAGAGATATTGTCCATGTTTCTTGCAGTATCCTCTGGAAGCCATCAAAATCCACCACTCTGAATAACGACTTTTAAAGAAGTCCTGATAAGATCATGCCCAGCTTTGATTTATAGTTCTTCATCTTGTTTTAAGAGGTAACTGAACAAGATTAAAATACATCAACAAAGTAGCTCATTCTTAGAGAACAAGATACTTTTCATTCCTGGGTGAATTTTATGCCCATTTAGAGAGCTATGTTGGCTCAGTGGAGAGCCAGAGGTGCGCTACAGTGCACTTCAGGAAGGCCCTAGAAGGTACCCAAGGGATGGAGAGAGCACAGCTGCCTCCTCCAGTGGCAGCAAGCTGGTGGGCTGGGTCATCTCAGCTTGCTTAATCAACGTTCATTTAAAATAGAAGTAATTTTTGAAGATGGACAGACCCAAATCACTACAGGCCAGCAGGTAAGAAATTGAGAGTTCCATATTAGCCACAGCTAAAAGGTGCAGCGTTGAAATTCCAGCACTGAAGAGGGAGACCAGATACTACTGCAGTGAAGTACTCAAGTGAAAGTAGTATTTGACAACCACTAAAGAATAACTGCTGCTGACCATTTAAAAGTACCCAGGCATTTAAAGACATTTTCTTACTGTGAAAATCAAATTAAAAATATTGACATTAACAAAGAAATACCTCATTCACCTCCACTTATGGTTTTCAAGAGATTTGGCAGCCATAGCTCTGTTTTATCTGGTTTGAACTATAGTTGCAGTTTCACCATAGTCATGGCTGTACAGTGCGGATCAGATCCAAAATCAGTGTTTACAACATATTGCTAAATTGCTGTAACAATGTAGCATGTATATCAAATAGGAGGAACAGAGTATCTTGCATAAGACCACACTGAGGCAAAAGAGCAGTCATCAGCTTCTACCCTCTGGTTCTTGCCTGAGAGAAAAGAATAGCTCACTCAAGTGCCTCTCAATAATTCTTGCCAGGGTTTCCAGCAAGGTCAACAAAGCTTCATGGTCAATGGCTAGAGAGAGAGTGAAAGGATTAGTAAAAGCATTTAATATTTGTCCAGTGATGACAGCAGATCACTGAGCAATAAGATTTCCTTTCTTCTTATCAGGGTCATGTAAAAGAACTATTCCTGCTGAAGTTGCAGGAATTAAACTTATAAAGTATGCTTTGCAAAATTTGGGGGAGAAGTTAGATTTGATTTTAATTGTTTAGCAAACCCCTAGAGCTATAGTTCATAAATTAAAAGGTTTTGTGAGCACAAACATTAATTGAGTTATATGTGCTTTCTGAAATGTGCTGTCAGTTGGTTCTCGAAAAGATTAATGTTCTTGTGACTCCTTTGTATGCATGTCTGAATTCTCTGCTTATCCCTGTGGGTTCTGTTTAGTGGCATTTAGGTTCTCTGATGGAGAAGATGACTTTTTACAGCTGACAGTGTTGGAAGAGGGATCAGGAAAAAGCTTATTCCTCTGACCCTCCCCAGTCTGGATGAGGAACTAAAAATGGGGATACGGATAGAAACTGCTATTTAATGTTTTCATTTTGTTGATAAAATCAGGCTTATTTTCTCTGATGAGAGGGGGATAAGCCTTGCCAGAATCTTCCTAAAGCCTGCTGAAGGCACAGATCTCCCTGCTGGATTTTGTTTGCTTCCTTTGTTTAACAGATAGAATAATAATATTTCTGGGGAAGAGGACACCCAGAGGCAGAAAAATATTGCTTATGGAGGTACTGGTGGGGAACGTACACCTGATCATTTTCCCAACCCTCCATTTATAACCCAGGGCTTGCTTCAAAGTCATCACAGGAACTATGATTCTATAATTGAAACTACCAGCTGCCTAGTAGCAAATATTAATAGAAAAAGAATAAAGGTCTCTTTTACCCACAGTATGTATCTAGTCATAAACCAGAATATACTAGAAGGATAGCTTCCAGTACTGAGCATTATGTAGAAATCATAGAATCATAGAATCATAGAATAGTTAAGGTTGGAAAGGACCTTAAGACCATCTAGTTCCAACACCCCTGCCATGAGCAGGGACACCTCACACTAGATCATGCGCCCAAGGCTCTGTCCAACCCACAGGGATGGAGCATTCACAAATTCCTTAGGCAACCCATTCCAGTGACTCAACACCCTCACATTAAAGAACTTCCCCCGTTCATCCAATCGAGACTTCCCCTGTTTGAGTTTTAATATGTTACTCCTTGTCGTATCACTGCAGTCAGTAATGAAGTGTCCCTCTCCAGCATCCTTACAGGCCCCCTCCAGGTATTGGAAGGCTGCTATGAGAGCTGCACACAGCCTTCTTTTCTCCAGGCTGAAGAGTCCCCAACTTTCTCATCCTATCTTCATACGTGAGGTGCTCCAGTCCCCTGACCATCCTCGTGGCCCTCTTCTGGACTTGTTCCAACAGTTCCATGTCCTTTACATGTTGAGGACACCAGAACTGTACACAATACTCCAAGTAAGGTCTCAGGAGAGCAGTGTAGAAGGGAAGTATCACCTTTAAGAAAGCAAGATGCAAGTCATCCAGACTGCTAAGAGGCTTAATAATAGAGCACTGCTCTTTTCACTGGTAATAACAATATTCCCCAAACCTTAGAGTTAAATTGTATTACACGTATGTCAAAATATGTACTTTTTCTGACACTTGAAGATGGCTGACATCTATGGTTAAGAACACAGGTTCCAGGAAGTGACTGAGACTGCACCTCTGAACTGCATTTTAAAGGCAGATTTTAATTATAAATGCCAGATAGATATAATCTATTGTTATCATTGGCACTTTTTGAAGACATTTTGTTAAATTCCGTGTATCAACAACAAAGTAGTTACAGCCTAATTAAATACAGTACAATACAAACTCTCACTGGGGTCTGAGCCTCATGTCATGTGGCATACAAGACTGGAGAACAGAGTGGGCAAATAGACTAGAGAATAGAGCTGTCCCTGACAGCTGCCACAGGATCATGAGGAACTGTCAGTTCAGAATCATCAAGAAACTCAATAGTGTTTTATAAAATGTACTAAGTAACCACACAAAATCTTCATTTAGACATCCTCTTTCACAGTTAAAGTATTTTTAATCCACTAATGCTTAATATATTTTAATTACTTTAATTCTTCAAGTGAATGTTCAAAGAGAGCCTGAATGTAGTTGCACTGATTTATTTTAAATATGAATCTTTAGTTGAATTCAGATCCTGAATGTCCCTCCCTCTCACTCTAAGTTGTCTTAAATAAGCAACAGCTTTAAATTGAGGTTTGATAAGGACAGGAAACAGTTTTCAGCAGCTCTCTTCCCCTTCTCTCATTTGCATCTGGGGCTGATGTGTGGTGCATATACTCTCCTTTTCCCAAACACAAGCACAATTACCTGATTTCTCCTTAGGGTATCAGGCAAAGCCCATTGAAGCAGACTTCTTTTTTTTTTTTTTTTTTTTCCTTTTTTTTCCTGTAGTGCTGCACCTGAAATATTGCAGCATTCTTCAGAGGTGAGCTAAAGTTTGTGCCTTATTTTATAATTACTTATCTTGAACCACTTCACCCCTTCCCAAGATTCAGTTTGTATAAAAATGTGCTAAAGTAATAAAAATGTACCCTTTCCCTCATTCATTTGTGAAACAAAGAACACAGCAAAATAAGAACATTATGTAGATCATGATACGTGCATTTCACGTATTTCACTTTCACTTCAGTCAAAGTGCCTGAGAAAACAAAACAAAACAGCAATTCGCTTTCAGAAGCAATAAAGCAATAGTGATGATGAAAAATGTAAAAGGAGGGATATTTCATATACTCTGTGAAAACGGGCAAAATTTGCAAGTTAAAAACCAAAACAACCAGTGTGATTGAGTCCTATATTAGCAATAATGGCAACTTTCAGGTTTTTTCTCAGTCACTTTAAGTTGATTGGCGTTACAAGCAGTGAATTATCATTGATCTCCTGGCTGGCAGAGAAGGGCGGTTGTGCACATTTCTGGCCAGAAGATTTTGTAGGTGAATCTCCTATTTATTTATTTATTTTATTTATTCATTCATTTATTAAGGAGTCTCTTTCTTTTAGCAGTATGCTCTTCTGTGATGCCCTGACTTTTACTCTAGATCAGCCACTGCAGCTTGAATGCACTTACAGTGGAAGCTGTGTGAGAATTCTCCCTGGGCTTCTGGGAATGCCAGATTGATTTGTGTTGCTAGTGTTCAGCAGAGCAGTAGGTTACTACAAAAAGTGATTTTGAGATACAATCTCAAGTCGAAATCCATAGCTGTAGGGAGTGATACTTTGAACTGGGTATTTTTTTCTGCATTTTGAGACCCTTGAATTGTCATCAATAGTCAGAAAGTACAACCTAAAGTAATCCTAAGGTGTTTACGCTAAATAGAAGGGGAAACCCAATTCAGCCCAGGTATTAACTTAAACATTGTAACATTTTAATTTTTTTAGATATTATTTACTGAAACCTAGGGTAAGAGAATGCAGTGAACAGAAAATACCAAGGAAAGGACAAAAATCCATTTGACAAATCAGGTCACTAAGCAACTCTCTGAGGATTAAGCTGTTGAAAAGACTTAATTTTTTAAGACAAACTTTTTTTTTTCCGTCATGCTGCAACATAACCTTTTCTTTCTTTCTCTTCCATCGCGCTTCGCACTCAAGCTGCTATACTTTAGGATCAGTTCATTCTGTTGAAAACCTATTGTAAAAATGTCAGGGTTCATATAGCTCATTGCTATTGATGACTTTGTAGTACTCTTTGCTCTTACATCAATTCTTTTAATTTCACCTTCCATTAATCATCCCTATTACTTTCTAGTTACAATGCATTTATTACACTGTTGTTGGATTGTTTTTTTTTTTTTTTTTCTTTTCTCTTAAGCTTCCTTCTCTTCTGTTTCTCTTGGGTTTTCTAGCTTTTTCCATAAAGTCATTTTTTCTCTTTTCTACCATTTACTCTTTTTATCTCATGCACATTTATGTTTTCATATAATCACTGCCTGTAACAATTAATTTCTTTACGATTTTTGAAAAACTCATGTATGTTCAGTAAGACTCCTTAGAATATGCCACTGATCTTTGAAATGTTACTATATAAATTATACTTTATCCTGCCTTACTTCTTTTCATATAGATTCACCAATAAGAAGCAGTCTTCTTTGTCACATTTGACACACTTCCCATTTAGCCCTCTATTTCTAAGTCATTTTTATCTTCCCCATGCTAATATCTATGTAATCTGTACGTATTACCTGTATCTATGGGTAATATGAATGTATTACCTGTACATTCTCCAAGTCAGCTTTTACTCTTGAGGAATATCTTACATTTTGGCCCTCTCTTTTCTAGCAAACTTAAAACACTCTTCCAAAAGAGGATTCTTTTAAACATCTTGGTTTTTTACAATTTCTGTCACTGACACAATTTTTTTCCTAGGGATTAATAAATTAAAACAGTTGTTTTCTTAGACTTTAAAATGGTATTCTTTGTTTCTTCATTTCTAACTATCCCTTCTCTCTTAAATGCCACAACCTGACATTTTCATGCCTTTTCAGTCATTATTGTATCTCTGCTTTTTAGCTAAACATGTTAAGTTTTTGCTCGTAACATTCTGAGAAATGATGATTGGTTTTGTTTTCAATATCTGAAATAAAATTATACATTTCTATTAATCCCTGAAGTTTATAATTAAGATTTCTTCTTTAAGATGGAATCAAACTAATGGATATCAACCAGTGGAAAAGTATCACTTGAAAAAAACCCAAACAAAACAACAGAGCTAGGAGTGAAATATAGATGATTATGAATTTCTTCTTAAGTAGTCATAATTTAAAGAGTAACTTATCTGGTTTACTTCCTATTTTTAGAAAAGCTTTTAATCAACCCCAAATTTACCTGAACATTGAGGACTCAAAATAAGGAGAAACTATAAGCGTAAGCGCTGCAATTGCCTTGTATAATAATCAAAAAATTTAGACTATTTTTGTTTTATACTTATGATGATCATAATCTCCCTTGACCAATATATAGCTATTTTGCCTCCTAAATACCAGAATAAGATTCTAATCATAATGCCTTAAACATCCTACTGTACTATATCACTTATTTTAAATTCTGGAATTGAGAATTCCTTTTTAATGTTGATACTGTGGCCTATAAATCTGTCACCCAGAAAGTACTTTGCACGTTTTCTTCCTTTGTATAGTCACTGTTTTTAAATCAATTTGAATTTGTTGTTTAATGAATAATAAATGGAACTTTTCCAGTTACAAAAAATATTACAATGCACATTTGATATACTGCTTAACCCAAGTGTTTTTTCCTTCTTTTTCTGTAACTGTTAATTGTCTTTCTCTTATTACTAAGTCTAGTTGCTCCCTGTGCTGCCTACATGATTCAGTTAATATCGCATTATATAAAAACATGAACACCTTCTTGAGTACCTTATCTTTGATGATTTTCCTTCTTCTGATTCTCCAACCACCTAACAGCTATTATTAATGATCGCTTTTTCAGTGGCATATTTCCTGGAGCTTTTAAAATGATTACTTTCTCAGCACCCTCCTTTAAGAAGCTTTTATGTGATTTAAATTCCATTGCTAACTATCATGCTAGTTTTAACCTTATCTTTCTTGGTAAAGTTCTTGAAAAGATACTCTGTTCTTAACTTTCCAAACACCTTGTTAATAAAAATCTCTTTGATTGTTTCCAAGGAGGCTAGATTTTCATTTCCAGCATAGAATAAAACTGGTCTATTCCACTTACAAGAGTTGAAGACCTTTTGAAAACTTACCTAGTGATTATAGTTCTTTCCCCTCATTATTTTAGGTGCCAGTATGGCATTTGGCAATAACAACTTAATATTTCATGACAACATTACAGATCATGTGATCATGTACAGATCATATTACATGGATGTAAGGGTGATCTGGCTGCGATATCTGTCACCTCACTGATCACCAGGGTTGATTCAGCTGATCTGGTTGGCTAGGCTGGTGCCCTCTTCCTCACTCACCACTCCACGTGTGATCCTCCTGAAGCTGCATGCTCAGTCGAAGAGGACGACCTTCCCTGATACAGGCGGTACCGTTCGTTGGTCTTGGGTATACGGTAGCTGTGCTCCCCTGCCGGAACCTCCAAACAAGCTCCAGGTCCAGCTGTACAAGAACGTAGGATAGTCAACCTCCCAACACTACAGACACATCCAAGCGAGGCGCTGCACATGGCAGTTTGCCATTCCTTTTTAGGGTGCGCAAAGAGCAGGGCTGCACTTGGTGCTCCCTGGTGGGAATCCTCCTGCAGCAGGTGGCTGAGCTGTGGGACTCTCAATAGGATGAAAGATGTCAAGGAAGCTGAGCAGGGCTGCTTTCTCCAGGCCCAAACTGTGCAGGGGCCTCAAGCATCCACTGTAGCTCATGCAGGAAAGAAGGAGGCTGCTAACCCAGAAAGCTGGGAGTTAGTAACAAAAAAAAACAACAAACCAACAACAAAAAAAAAAAAAAGAGGAAGAGGACAATTAAAAGCAAGGGTCTTCTTCCTAAGCCTAACTTTCCCACCCAGAACTGCTTTGCAGTTCTGCAGGGGGCTAACAGGGAAATACACACCTTACAACATGAACAACCGGCTGATGCACTGATAAAGAAGATCACTACTGGTGCTGCCAGGAAAAAGCAGTGGGTCACAGTAGCAGGGGACTCTACTTTGAAAGGAATAGAGGCACCCTTCTCTCGCCCAGACCCAGTCTCAAGGGAGTTGTGCTGCCTACCAGGGGCATGGATCCGGGACGCTGCGGGGAGGCTGCCTGCTCTAGTAAGTCCCACTGACTATTAGCCACTTGTAGTCATCCATGTGGGTGCTAATGATATAGAGAGCAGTAGTGCAGAGAACACTAAGAAAGACTACAGAGCCTTGGGAGAGGTGATTAGGGGCTCTGGAACTCAGAAAATCTATTCATCAATTCTCCAGGATAAAGGGGAGAATCACAAAAAGGCTAGGCGGATTTGTCAGATTAATAAATGGTGGTGCCATAGTCGGGTGTTTGGGTACTTAGAACATGGAACTCAATTTAGGAGGCTTGTTCTACTGGAGGCTAGTGGAGCTGGTCTGACAATGAAGGGGAAGAGCTGTTTTGCTGGGAGGCTTGCCAGGCTGATCAAGAAAGCTTTAAATTAGATGTGTTGGGGGAGGGGAGCATCATTCCATCCCAATACACCCAGTCATTTGCCAGCACCTTTAATAAACATTCAGAGCAATGTAGAGATATTCCAGCTGCTTCAGGCAATGAGCCAGCTTCATTTGGAGCATGGCTCAGATGCCTCTATACAAATGCCCGTAGCATAGGGAACAAACAAGACGAATTAGAAATGTGTGCATGTTTACAGGGGCATGATATAATAGGCATCACAGAAACATGGTGGAATAGCTCCTGTGACTGGAGTGTTGGAATGGAAGGTTATAGGCTCTCAGAAAAGACAGGCCTGGCAGATGGGGAGGGGGAGTTGCTATTTATGTTAGGGATAGTTTGGAGAGTATGGAACTCTGTCTGGGGACAGGTGATCAGTAAACAGAGACTTTGTGGGTCATGGTTAGTGGGAGAACAGCTGTCGTGGCTTAAGCCCAGCCTGCAGCACAGAAACCACACAGCCATTCGCTCACTCCCCCAGCTTCCTCTCCCTGCTCCTGGAGGGATGGGGAGGAGAATCGAAAGAATGCAACTCCCATGGTTTGAGATAAGAACATTCCAGTAACTAAGGTATAACACAAAACTACTGCTGCTACCACCAATAATAATAATGATAAGGGAAATAACAAAGGAAGAGACTACAACTGCTTAACACCCGCCAACCGATACCCAGCCCAACCCAAGCAGTGATCTAACCCTTGGGGTAACTGCTCCCAGTTTATATACTGGGCATGATGTGCTGTGGTATGGAATACCTCTTCGGTTAGTTTAGGTGTACTTGTCACTAGGGTGTGTGGGAATGTCTCCCTCATAGGCTGACCACCTGAGGAGGAGAAAAAAGATGTGTAATTGCTGAACATTTCTATTATATACCTCACAAAGTGTAGAGGTGGTGGCCATACTGGGAATGTAAGCCAAATCAGTTTCATGATCAATGATTCTATTGTATTACAAGTCATTTCCATAAAGTACAAGGAAACAAGAACATTAGCCCAAGGCCCCCAGTCAATAAACACTAAGACAGCAAATACCGGCTGCAAGTAAGGTAAGACATGCTGAAACTCTGAGATCAAGAGCAGCAACTTTGAGAGTGAATAAATCAGCACTGTGAAAAGTAACTATTAATCCGAAACAATGAATGCTTATCACAAATACAGTTAGACACACTCTAGACAGATCCATCATTATCTCTACACTTCATGCCCCATGTTGGGTGCCAAAAAGAACTGTCAAGGTTTAAGCCCAGCCATAACTCAGAACCATGCAGCTGACCTCTCACTCCCTCCCCTTTTCCCCCCCTATTCCCAGAGGGATGGGAAGGAGAATCAAAAGAATGTAACTCCCATGAGTTGAGATAAGAAGAGGCCAGTAACTAAGGTATAACACAAAACTGTACTAACTAAGGTATAACACTACTGCTACCAACAATAATAAGAATGATAAGGGAAACAACAAGGCAAGAGAATACAACTGCTTAAAACCACCAACAGACACTCAGCCCGACCAAGCAGTGATCTAACCCTTTCAGGTACATGGCCCCAGTTTATATAGTGAACATGACGTGCTGTGGTATGGAATACCTCTCTGGTTAGTTTGGGTCAGGTGTCCTGTCTCTGCTTCCTCCAAGCTTCCCCTCCTCCCTGGCAGACCATGAAACTCAGAAAGTCCTTGGTCAGAGTAAGCATTACTGAGAAGCAACTAAAAACAACGGTGTTATCAGTGCTGTTCCAAGGCTGAAAGTCAAAAACACAGCACTACACCAGCTACTAAGAAGGAGAAAAATGACTGCTACTGCTGAACCCAGGATGACAGCTATGGGGGACATTACTGTGGGTATTTCTTAGAGACCGCTTGATCAAGAGAACTCAGTGGATGAAACGCTCTATAGACAGATAGGAACAGCTTCACTCTCGCAGGCCCTTATTCTCATTCAGGACTTCAACCACTCTGATATCTGTTGGAGGGATGGTATGGCCCGGCATAAGCAATCCAGGACATTTCTCAATTGTGCGGAAGACAACTTCCTTCTACAAGTAATAGAGGAGCAGACAAGGGGAGGCGCCATTCTTGACCTCATCCTCACCAACAGGGAAGGGCTGGCTGGAAATGTGACACTCCAGGGCAGCCTTGGTTGCGGCTATCATGAGATGGTAGAATTTGAGATCATCAGGACACTGAGAAGAGCGTGCAGCAAGCTCACTGCCCTGGACTTCAAGAGAGCAGACTTTGGCCTCTTCAGGAACCTGCATAGAAAGTTTCCATAAGATATAGCCAAAGAGGACAGGGGGGTCCAAGACTGTTAATTGATATTCGAGGATCACCTGCTTCATGCTCAAGAGTGTTGCGTCCCGACTAGAAGTAAGTATATCATGAGGGCCAGGAGACCTCCTTGGGTGGATAAGGAGCTGCTGAGGAAACTTTGAAGGAGAAAAGAGGCTTATAAAGGTGGAAACAAGGACAGGTGGTCTGGGAAGAATACAAAGATGTTGACTGGGAAGCTAGGGACCAGGTTAGGGAAGCTAAGGACCACTTAGAATTAAGCTTGGCTAAGGATGTGAAAGATTACAGGAAGGGATTCTATAGGAACATAGCAAATAAAAGACAGATTAGGGAAAACATGGGCCTCTCCAGAAGCTATCGGGAGAACTGGCTACCCTGGATTTGGAGAAGTATGAGGTTCTTAATGACTTCTTTGTCTCAGTCTTCACTGGCAAATACTCTGACTACACCACCCAAGTCTTGGAAGGCAGATGCAGGGACTGTGAGAATGAAGACCCTAGGCCCTCTGTAGGAGAAGATCTGGTTTGAGACCATCTTAAGAACCTGAACTTGTAAAAGTCCATGGGATCTGATGAAATGCATCCGTGGGTCCTGAAGAAGCTGGCAAATGAAGTTGCTAAGCCACTGTTTATATATTTGAAAAATCATGGCAGTCAGGTGAAGCTCCCTATGACTGGAAAAAGGGAAATATAACCCCATTTTCAAGAAGGGATTATCCAAGGACCTACAGACCAGTCAGTCTCACCTCTGTGACTTGCAAAATCTTGGAGTAGATTTTCCTGGGAGGCATGATAAGGCACATGAAAAACAACAAGGTGGTTGGTGACAGCCAGCATGGCTTCACTGAGGGGAAATTGTCCTGGGTTCGGCAGTAGCAGCCATTTTTCTCCTTCTTGGTAGCTGGTGTGGAGCTGTGTTGTTTTTTTTTCCCTTTGGACTTTCGGCTTGTGAGCAGTGCTGATAGCACCAATGTTTTAGTTACTGCTGAGTACATTTTGGTCTGGCCAAGGACTTTCTGAG
>JANRGW010047487.1:5063-17036 GCA_024733675.1 Psilopsiagon aymara
AATATGCATAGCCAGCCAATCATGTATTACTTAGCATAACCCAAGAAGAAACAAAGTAAACATAGACTGGGGAAGTTCAGGCGGGACTGACCTTTATAAGCATAACCAATAATGAGCTTAGGTTTTGCAATAAGTATTAACTAATTAACAATCCTATAAATTGTAAGATGTCTAATAAAGTTTGAAGCTTGCTGATCACTCATATTGAGCGTGTCCAAGTTTCCTTCACAGCAACATAAACAGTTCCTAGAAACATATTCCCAATTGCAAGTGTTTATTTTTCATCTTTGTCATAGTCATTTTGATGACAATTCACCTTTCTGCCATCAGAATACCAGAATTTATCCTTAACAAGAAAAATGTATTAGCTTTTCCTATGTTGCATGAGCTACAGCAGGGCTGGAATCTGTGACAGCGATTCTGTTTCCTATTCCTCGCTTCAACATGGAGCAGTGTCCTGACTTGGACTACTTGTTATAATGAGTGCTGTTTGGTGTTTTTTTGGGTATACTTGAGTTGTAAATTCTTCATGCCTCCTTATTTTACATCTCTTTTAGCATCTTTGATTCTTAGTTGCATTAAAAGGGAACCTCACTCCGTATACATCATTGTGGACAGGTAGATCCTTATTTCTCCTACATATTTGAATATTTTGTACTCCTAGGGATATCTGTTAATTAGTAGACTGTACAAGAACCAAACAGCATCTTATGGAAATACAACAGTCAAAGGAAAAACACCAATTACATATTCTGTGCTCTGAAAGGGTATTCATGGCATTTTTTTGAAAGGCAAGAGAGGCGAAGTTAATTTACTGAGTAATATGTTTCAAGTGTGAGAGAACAGAACCAATCATTAAAATTAATTGCATCCATATAGTCATTGTCAGTGTCTGAGATGCAGTGGTAGGCAAAGCTTTACATACACTTATTTGTCATTGTGTGGAGACACAAACATATATGACAAAAAGCAAGCCATAACAGTCAGTGATCTTTGCCTTGAGGCAAAAAAGAGCACAGCATGGCCATCAGCTGTTGACTTCTGGTGGGATTATACAATGCTGGGTGCTTAGAAAGAGCTCTGGGAATTGCTTTCTTCCCAGAAATAAAATGCTGCTTTCAGTTCCACAGTCTGCATGAGCATTCTAAAAGTATTGCCTGAAGAAGAAGATTTGCAATTATGAGATGCTGATTAAGTGTTGGGCCAGGGTGGGTTTGAGGTTTATAAGTAACTAGTGCAAAAAATTAATACATAAGTGTTGGACAGGAAGTCTAGCGTATTAAATGAGAAGAGTTTAGCAAATTTCTGTATTCAAAAAGTGTGTTCTGTGGGATAAGGTTTTTTTTGCCATCATTTTTATACCATGGGGGAAGGACAAAGATGTGAGGAAACAGGTTTTTTTATTGAAATAGATTTAAACTCCCCTAATAAGATCATGGTCTCTTCAGGCTAGATGTTCCCTGCACATGCTCGATAGCATTTTAATGCCTAAACAGGAAGAAAGAGTCTGGAGAAAAGGGTGAAACAGCTCAGCATACATCTAGGAAAAAAACCTCTGTCAGATGTACTTTACAACTACATTCACTAACAGAACATGTATGACATGATGATCCTTTCTTGATGTTAACTCTTGGTGTGAGTACTTCTTGTTCACCACCTTCTATTTTTTGAGGAATAAAAAAAAAAGTCTCATTATCAATAAGCAGAAAATACTATACTTGAGTTAGAGAACACTTAGTGTTTGGTGGTGTAAATACTCTCAAATTGTTCCATTAGGTATGTCATTGTGTGAACTGTGTAACATAGTTAGGATGATTTTTCATGTCACATAGCAATTTTAATTCTCTCTTCCTGGGCTGTAGTTGGAATACTAGGTAGGTATAGCTGCTTATTTTGAAACTGTAGTAAGTCTGTCTGTTTTGGAATACTCTAAATAAGAATTTGAAGGGAAAAAACACCCTTTCTAATTGATGAGTTACACAACTCTTCCAGACCTGTCTGTGTGTCTTGGATGTTTCTGAAACAAATTTATAATAATGAGAGGAATATTTGAGATAGTGTATGTTGGAATTTAGTAGTTGTATGGCAAGGGGATCCACAGAAGACAGAAGACTCCTTAGGTGGCTTATGGTGAATCTGGGAGACAAAACACTTTTGACTGCTTTGCTGTATGGTAGCTGTGTTCTTGTCATAGAGGAGTGCTAAAGCATCCTTGAGCTTATTGAAGACCTTTAAATGGTCCAGGTCCTTACAGCTCAGCCAGTAGTTCCACTGTCTTTTGCATCGAGTGTGTTTGGTTGCTTTTTAAATAGAAAGTGGTTTTAAAGAAGATTTTAAAGTATTTATTCGTGGCACATGTTTTAACATCGTAATTTTTCAGGCACGTTACTCACAAATTGATACAAAGCTAAGATCAGGTTTTAGTCTAAACTAAACATGACATTCTTTTACCAAGACTTGGAAAAGGACAAAGCCTTTAAAAATCACAGACATTCCTTTACATGATGTAGTTATTTAAAAGAAAATGAGAAGTCATTATAAATTATTTCTTTGTAGCATTCTGTGGGACTTGTAGTTACAAAAGCTTATGTTAAACATTTCCAAGAAATTCATGTAATGAACTACTCTAGTTTGTCTTTGCTTTCTGTAGTATTCTTTTTTTTTTTTTTTTTTTAGGAAATTTGGACAGTAATCAAATCCAGCTCTTTGTTTCAGAGAAAATAAAGATTTCTCTTCTAAAGAAAGCTAATAGTTTTGAGATACGATTTTCATAGCTGTACTAACATCTAATCGTGGGCCAGAAGTTGTGTTTTACGCTGTACAGGCAGAACAAAGTCTTTATTCCTGAAGACAGAGAAACTGAAAGATAAATCCATATAAGTTGGACAAGTATCACTGTCCAAGTAAAAGGATTAAGAAGAGAGCAAATAAGAAACCTTTCTATGTCTTATAAGGTGGAAGAAAAAATGTGAGAGGAGAAAGGGGACAGAAACAAAGTGGAAGTGAAGGAAATAGTTAATACATTTAATCATCTGATGTCTTGAAGAAACATGCAAAATCCATTGCTAGGTGGTAAGTGCATTTGAAGAGGCAGTTTTGGAGGAGAGCTTACGGCTGTGGGTATTCAGTTTAAACTGGATGAAGGAGAGCTGCTCAGCCAGAAATACAAAGGACAGCAACTCTCTAAAGGGTTAAGCCAGCTGGACAGCAGGAACTGGAACAAAGATGATTTGCAGCACAGCAGCAAAACCAGGAGATATTGTAGGGGGAGAGACTTTCAGTGGTTAATAGATAAGATATTTGGGGCAAAAGAGTAACAAAAAAGGCTCACAGCAACTATGGAACCACAGAGAAACTCATCAGGGGAATGGTGCTGGCAAAAGGTAGTCGTAGAATACAGTGAACCACCCTCTGGTGAGCAAAAGTCATGGAAAGTGACTGAGGTGTGTGAGAGGGAGGAGCAGATAGATAACACCGAAATAGGTTAGGAACTAGTCAAAGTAGAAGCTGAAATAATTCAAAGTGAAAATAGAAGAGCAGATGGCAAGAAAAAGACAAGCCTGATGCTTTGGTGGGATAACTACATGGCTCACATTTGCCAGAGGTGGAGATGTCAAACTTCAGTGAGTACACTGTGTGATGATCTGAGCTCAGGACTGCTCTGCCCAGACTCTCCTGGCTTCCTGCTAGCTTGAAGTACAAGTTCTATGAGCCATCACAGTCTGCCCACTGTAAGGATGATGGAGAGAGCTGAGGATGCAGTAGTAGAGTGCAGGGAAGAAGAAAGAAAAGAATGGGTGCTGCAGAATTTTTTTTTTTTTTGAAAAAGGGAAAATCATACAAAGGAGAAAAGGAAGAAGAAGAAAGAACTGAAAATTATACCAGCTTGTATGGAGAGCTACAGTTTGAACCCCAGGCATCCAGGAAGAGAAAATGACAATAAGTGATGAATTAAATGAGATAATAATGCATATCAATTAATTAACCCCATAATGGGGGCTAAATTTATTTTAGAAATTGCTTTTAAAGTAGCTGATCTGACATGTACAGTTCTTTATCCAGTTATTTTATTTTGAACAGCTATCATCTAGGAAGCACAGGTGTGAATTCCTTTTCTAGCTCTTTCTTTCTTTTTATTCACCAAGCTGATTGCAAAAGCTTTTGAAAACTTGGCTTCCTCACCAAAGTATTTCAAGTTCTCTGTAATCATTTTGAATACAAGATTAATTACTTTTCTGCAGTAAGACATTTTATTGAATATAATTTCATTCTGATAGCTTACTGCATGGCTTGCTTGTGTCTGTTTATATGTAATCAATTTCTCCTTCTAAAAGTTCATGCATAATAAAGTAGTTCTGATTTCTTTGGGCTTCTCAAGGTGGAAGTTGGCCTCATTGCGGGAGCTGGGACGAAGATGCTGTGCAGTTGATCAGCAGTTATTTTGGGGAAAAGGCATTCAACTGTTTGGATGGTCATATTCAGTTGGGCAAAAGAGCATACATTGTACAGAGCATGAAACAAAACTTTTGAAGCGTATTAGCTGTAACAAAACTTTTGAAGCATATTAGCTTCCATCTTGCCATATCCCAACTTCCTAATTCTATTTGTATATCACACAAGCTATGCTGCTAGTTATCCTTTCAATAGGAAAATCAAGCTACTATTGTTGAGAAATCCGATAGTTTTCACCATCAGGATTTTTTAGAAGCTCCACTGAGTGCTTCCAAATGTTGAAACAAATTCCAAACAAGAAAATAAAATCCAAGTGCTTTTAATTTATTCTCCTAAAGCATAGATATGTAATGTGTGCACAAGTAGAGATTTTAGTTTCAATTTGGAATGATTAAAAAGTTTCAAAGAGAAGATTTGTGCATTAATCAGTAAATCACTGAAACATATAAATACACGTATTGTCCTTAAGAAGGTGGTATTTGGGGATGTAAGTACATGTTAAAGACTACTCCTGTGTCTGTATTTTCTTGCTCTCTCTTTTAAAATCTGAATCTGGCACTGGTTGGTTCTTATCACCCCAACCATGGTTAGGATTCCACTGTACTTAATTATATCCCTGTTTCTCAGAAGAGGAATTGAATGAAAGGGAAATAAATTGACTTTCCCGCATTAACACAAGATGCATATGGACTCCACAATAATTCACAATATGTGTGAACTGAATACAAGCTGGATGAAAACATCTCTCCAGGCAGATGGCAGCGAAAACAACCACCAAATTCTTTCCTTTTTGTGTTTTGCTTTTCCTTCAGTTATGTATAAATAAAGTAGGTTTGAATCTTAGGGTAGTCCACAGAACTATAGCAAAATGTTGTCCCAGTCCCAAATGTCCCAGATGGTTTCATTTACTGTTCTAAATAAAAATTTAAGCAGTTGTTATCCCAGAATTTTCAACTTACAAAGCTTCAACTTCATCTAAAAAGGAAAGTGAGAAGTGAAAATATGAGAACTTAAGTTCAATTTCACTGTAGATAGATTTAGCCCAGAAAAACTCTTTCAGTTTAAGAATAAGTTAGTGACAGCTCCAAATTTCTGTTTTAACAGAATACATGCAGAGTATGAAAAGGACAAAGAAAATTATTTCTTTTTTCTATTGAAATTTTGTTTTTATTTTCTACTGGGCATGGGAAAAAGATATTCATGTTGCATCTCCATACAATTTCATTATGCTTGCACTGATTAGGTGCAGATAATGATACTGCAACAGCTAAAGCAGTTTCTAAAGTTATTTTAGAAGCTGTCATCTTTAAATAGGATTCTTTTGATGGGCAGTCTAGTTCTGGAATAAATACTAAGTTTGGATTCTATTTTAGGGGCGAGGAAGTTGTATGAAATGTTTGTCAGGATTGTTTGGAATGTGTCTAAATCATAGTACTTGCTTTTACATGTTAAATGATATTTTGAGTACAAACCTATTTGAGAATATTATTGCTGAATATGTTTTTTTTTTTTTTTATATTAGAATGTTGTAGCCATAGTGGTTTAAGGGTATCAGGTAAACTTTGATGCACAGTGGTAACATCTTTTGTTAGACCACTCTTGGAAGAAGTGGATAAACTTTTCCCCTTACTCAACAGCATGAGCTGGTTTATTCAGTTTGTGGTCTAACCTCCTACAGACCTGGTTTATGAAAATATTATTCTAATATTTCCTACAGGAATCATCTAGATACAGCAGGTTCTTTTTTTGGTGTAAGGACAGAATCTTCATCTTTGCTTCCCTTTGGTCTGGCTTTGTCACAGGTGGGTGTACCCTGGTGGCACTCCATGAGTTCAGAAAGGCACCAGCAGTGATGTGCCATGAAGCAGACATGCAAAAACATTGGAAGAGAGAGGCTGAAGCTAGCTTGGTGCTTTTTGCTTTGTATTGCACTGTCTGCCAAAGATATTCACTAGTTAGTCATTTCTAATGTGTTTTCTGTTGAATGAAATATTGATTCTGAGATTCCATCAGAGACTTAGGAACTATTATGTCTGTCACCATTGCATAGCTTATGTGTGTGACGCATAAACTGAATTTGAATTGCATTCACAATTAATTCAAAATGAATGGTGGCCACACCTTTACCTGAAGCATTTTTTTTTCAGAATAGATTCCAGATTTCATTGTATTTTGTGTGAAGTATTAAATACTTGATTGCAAGTTGTTTTCAGATGTCTGGAATGGAAATTTTCACTTTCAGAAGGTGTTGCTGTGTGAAATAAAACCCCATAATGAATTCTGCTCATTTACTGGGGAGCCATTATTCAAATTAAAGAAAATAAACTTTAAATCTGCATGTGATGCCATAGGTTCTGGAGAGGTGATGAACTGTGACACAAGGCTCTGAATTACTTTTAGCTTAACAGCTGTGAAATTGCATGAAAACACATTTATTTGCATATAAAAAAATAGAAGTCCTTGGATATGAATGAGAGACTTCTGCTACCAAAAGAAGTCTCACAAAAACCATTAAAATAGAAAAGCAAGCACTCTCCAGAGACATTTATGAAGGCATTGGAAGTGTTATCATACTCATTGGGCTGGATTCTCTCACTGCTTACTTGATTTACCTGGTAAGGATAATTGCTGGATTTTATGTAGGAAAACCATTAAGTTTCAGTAACAGAGTTTCTTTTCACTGGCTTTCAAAACATTATGTAAATACATGGTAATGAGTTCACACCAGGAGAGAGAATTCAGTGATGTTTTTTTTCCTTGAGCATATGCATTGTCTAAGTTTGAACTCTGGATTTCTTCTTGGCTTGACTTGTTCTTGATAAACAAATGCAGGGACTTGCTAAGCAAGTATGAATGGTGTGGTTTCATAGGAGAAACAACATACAAATATAAAAACAATTATAAAGGACAGTGAATTTTGTGTGTAAGACATTAAATTTATATTGCAAAAAGTCTCTCTAGGTAGAATGGTAATGCTCTTTGATGGTCTAACAGTTTCTTCTCCTCAGGACTACCTAGTAAAGGAACCTTTGAAATGTTTCGTATCAATCTTTTTTCATATCCCTTGTTGGGTTTTGATGGTTATTTTCTGTTTAGTTAAATGAATTTCACTTTTGACATACACTCTAAAATGTAGTTCTACTCCATAAAAATGACACTACTGGGTCCTATATTTACTTTAATTCAGCAATTAAATGTCAAATCTATTTACCGTTGAAAGTGTTACTTGATAAATCACAAATCTGAAAACTCAGGCTAGATTGTAAGAGCTGCATGGGTTTTGTTGTTTTTTTGTCCATTTTCACTGCTGCAGGAAAAGTTCTGCAGGAGAAATTATGCTGCTGGGCTTGCAGAAGTATAGCTTACCAGAACTCATTAGACAGCTGTTTTGGTGATGCCCAAGAAGGATTATAAATCAATTTTCTGTCTCTTCTCTGGGACAACTGTATATGGGGGTTTTTCATTTAGGGTGCAATAAAGTTGATTGTCCACAAGGATCAAATCTGTTCTGCAGTTTGTCATAGCCTGGGTTAGAAACTTTGTGGATGTGTATTCCTCCAGCTGAACAACCATGTCCAGCCTTTGAGTGGTACTTACTACTGCGGCCAATTTGCTGGAGACAGAAATCAACCATATCTCAAAATACATGCTCTGAGGCACAATGCTATTTATCAAACATATATAAAATGATAACTGTTCCTTGCCCAGGTTAAATAAAGGTGGCTCATCCCCCTAAGTAATGAATGGTAATTAGAATCATTTTGGCAGGTGACATGTCATGATTTTTAGTCCATTGTTGTCTCTATATACCATCAAAACCCTCTGATGCTGTGGAAGCCAGTGCATCCATAGTGAACATTGTTTTTTGTGAGTTGTGTGTATATGATTGATGAATTATAAATAATTCATTTTACAAATGAAAACCTTGCAATTCACTGCACCTGACTCACAAATCTGTGTATGATATCCATTGATGTAATAAGTATCCTATTTGTTAAATGGTGACTTTTTCCTGTTGGGAAATGGAGAGTCCTAATTCAGGTAGTAATTCAAAATTGCCTTGATGCCATTTTCCATGTTCCACTAAGACAAATCTCATAAAATTAATATTAGTGGCATTTGTTAGTTAAATGATGGTATTTCTTTACTTCCTCTGCCATTGCATCTGCCAAAGGTGTTGATTTACTCTTGTGTCTCACTGTGATCTCAACCACAAAGGCCTGGTTTTTCTTAACAATTACCAGTCCACTATGTACAATTCATTTTGTTCACCCTTGAGCAATGGCTCCTGGAATACCACTCAAATGGTAGAAAAGATCAAAAGGTAGAAGTTAAGTGACACTAAAAATTAAAACCAATCTTGAGAAAACATAGTCCACTCTAAAGGAAGCCTTTATAGGGAGTTAAAGCACCTCAGATTTCTGTTCAGGCTGAATTCTGTGACTTTTGCGTGTAGCTGCTCAATATATGCTAATCTGAATGGCTACAGATTTGCTGCTGTAGGTGCTTGTGCTGCCTTGTTTAAAGAATGAAACTAGTCATGATAATTAACTAGTCACCTTTGCAGAAATTCTACGTTCAATGTGATATTGCTAAGTAAGCTACATCTGCTAAGGACTAAAAAAAAATAAAATAGAATATTTTCCTTAACAGTTATTATAATGTGATGTAATAAGAACAGAGGTTTTTTAATGAACATACTGTTCTAATGTGCTTGAAAACCAAACCAAGGCAACATCTATTTGTCCCTGAATTTTTTTTTTTAAAGGCTGTGTTCATTCATGTTTTATAACATACTTCCTACTGACATGAATCAGTTTTGTTCTAGCGAGAGGTACACTTCGGGGTTACTGAGTTTTTCTTCATTTCTCAGTAACAGAGCCTGATTTTTTAATAATCTGCAACCAAAAATTTCTTGATATTTTGTCTTCCCATGTTTTAAAAATCTGTGTCAGTACACAGCAACTGCTGCCATGCCAGTGTCATTCTGAACAGCAAATAGAGTTAAAAAGCAAGAGGGCAGCAAAAAATTAGTTTTAGATTATAACCCTTTACAGACAGAGGCAATCTATCTGTGAAAGGATTGGATTAAAAAAAAAAAAAGGCTCTGTGCTACAATTCAGATTGTAAAAAATAAGGATTCCAGAGGAAAAGGTCACTGTTTTCAGTAAGTATTCCTGAACTGTAACATGAAAAGAACGAACATGAGTGTTTTTATTAGCTAGGAGTAGCAAATTAAATAAATAATTAAATAACCAAAACTCAAGTGGTCCAGCATATCTGAAACATGGAAAGTTTTTATTTTCCTTGCTTGGGGTGGAGGGCAAAGGTGGAAAGCTTATTCAGCAACTTGTGAAGCTAAATGTATTTTCTGATCCATGTTCCTTTACCAGATATCCTCTGAGAGCAATTTGTTGCCTGGCCAGGTAATTTTACAAGCTATTAGAACAGATCATTAGCTATAGGATAGTTACAGGTTGGTAATATTGCCAGGGGCATACAGAGTTTATATTTTCATATTCAGAAGAGCAAAATAAGTGTTTTATGGTGAAGAGTTTCACTTATATCCACCAAGAAACATAGGGAGGCATTCTTTCCTATGATCTACTTGGTTATTTTCTTCCTCATACTTTGTTTTTAGTAGCTCTCTCTTTCCAATCTGAAATGCTTTGTGTACTTGTAAAAGTTGCATTTTAAATGTTGTATAGTAAACTTGATGGCAAATATACTTCAGAGAATAATTATCAGCAAAGTTGTCATGTAATAAAGTTTCTTGTGACCTAACTACTTTGTGAGAAAAGCTGTTTCAACTGGGCTAAGAACTGGTAGAAGTGATGACGGAATAAAGTGAATGTTTAGTACTCACAGCTGAAACCTCTGGAATTAGGTCTATGTCTTAGAGGATCCCATCCCAGATACTTAGGCCTATCAGGGGGTAGAAGCTCTCAGTAGGATCATTTTTGCTCTTGGTGAGAAGTTCAAATGTAAACAGTGCTGGATTGCTGTGTATCACTTTCAGAATATCTAGAATGATGTAGCCCTAGGAAGGAAGACACCTGCAGCATTTGACTGTGTATTGTCTGATTTCTGGCTCCATGTCCATTGAAAGGAATCCAGAAAACAGCAGGAGGCTTTTTGTTTTGTTTGTTTTTTGGTGCAGCGTGTGGAAAGTGATAGGGGCAGTGCAAATGCAGCTCAAGGGTGGAGGAAATATCTGGAGGTAGCTAGAGAGACGCTGGAAATGGACTGTTTCGTAAGATTTATGTACAAACTACAGAAAATAAAGCTTTTTGCTTTATTATCCTGTTTAGCACAGAACTGGAGGGATCACCAAAGTCATCAAATAGAAGAGAGAGGGCTTTTCAAAACAGACTTCAATAGTGAGATATCAATTGCTTGTCCTCAGCACAATTGCTACCCTATTTTTTTTCATTGTTCAGTCTTGATGTCATTTGAACTGAAGAAGATACTGCTGCTGCAAACATTCAGAAAGAGGCAGCAAAATCCCCACAGCAAAAGATTTATGTTGGATGTTGAGTCTCATACATGAAGATGCTGAGCTTCTCCAGCATGCAGATGTGTTCTGAAAAGCCAACATCTCTTGTAGTTTATGATCCTGGTCTTGGTTTTTCTAGGTACTCTGTTCTTGTTTCTCTTGTTTTGAATTTAGTGCAATACTGCTAAAGGCACATAATAAAATATACAAGAAATGGTCTGCAGTGTGTCAGTACTCTTGTGGAATCTTAAGGCTTTGAGATTTTGTAGCATTATATCTCAAGCTTCATTAATGTTTTTACAGTTAATTTAAGCAAGAAGGATCATGAAAATGGAAATGTAGAGCAGGTTGTGGGTTACCGTGATTATTGTTTTCCCCTTTTTATCGGTGGAGCTATTTATCCCAGATTATGCATAGCTCAAAGGAGGAAGTGATTTCTCTTATACGAGATGGAAAATTCCTCCTGAATAAATACCTTAAAGGTCCTATATGAATAGCATGTCTTCCTTAAACACTTTGGCCATCATTAACTGCTTTTACATTTGCAATGCTTTGGCTACATTTTTGATTTGAATTTGACACTGATGTTCAAGTATTCTGGTCTATATTGACATTTTCCACAACAGTAAAACTTTCCCTGCATTTAGTATTTGGAAGTCTTAGAGGCTTTTCCTTTAAAACCAAGCTTCCCACACAGATTGTGAATACAACTACAGGGCACTTTCCCAGTTGCTATATAGTTGTAATATACATATCTTTTTGGAAGGAGCACTTGATAAGGCATTCTCTACAAAAGTATCTTAGAATCATAGAATCATTGAACAGCAGTTAGGGTTGGAAAGGACCTGAAGATCATCTAGTTCCAACCCCCCTGCCATGCCCAGGGACACCTCCCACTAAACCATGTCACCCAAGGCTCTGTCCAGCCTGGCCTTGAGCACCACCAGCGATGGAGAATTCACAACTTCCCTGGGCAACCCATTCCAGTGCCTCACCACCCTCACAGTAAAGAACTTCTTCCTCAT